>JAMKCH010045177.1:0-12555 GCA_023653785.1 Ophioderma brevispina | reverse complement strand
GTGACTGTTATTGCTTTAAGGTATAGAATTAGCCGTAACACACATTATGGCCCTTACGGCACCCATCTATGGCCCAAGTTGATAACCCACTATGGACCATAGTGAATCCCAAGGACAGAAAAGTGGAGCCCAGATGGGTTAACTATCTGGGGACCCAGTAAGAAGCCTATATGTACCCATATGGGACAAATTGCCTCAATGTTGGAGGTGAACTAATGTTGCGTGCAAAGTCAACTGAAATCGAGAAGTGCCTATTCTTCAACATTGTCATGGTTTGTAGGCGGGCTATGAGTCCGACGGGATTAAGGATTAAAATTACTTCTACACCGGCCTATTTTGCGGCCCCAGGGTAAGTTTCATCCAAAGTCAAAATGGATTTTAACCTAAAAAACACCTAATTAATACTTTGCCTTTTGAGAATGGGGTTGAGAGATAGAATTCTAATATATGGAGTATTAAAACCAAAGCTTGTCGCATCTTTTAAGCTTGGTCGCTTTAAACGAAAACAAAATTTCTGCCTAAATAGCTCTTGTAAATTTGAACCAAAAACACAAATACTACTTTCTTGGCAAGTGTGAAGTAGTAGGTAATCAAGCGACACCCCTGCGAGGCCTTTTGGAGAGGTAGAAGTAGTAGAAGGTTTAAATTTAAATGGAGGAGGTTGTGCTGGGTTAAACTCGTTAGAAATGTAATCCAGAATAATGGTTTGTTAGTCTTAATCCTGTATTTGTCCCACAAAATGTGCATATCTTTCTATACTTCACTATACGGCACTTTATTACAGTAAGTAAACTATAGGTATAACTTTGCAACCCGGACTTTCTTGTAAAGTGGTTAGGCTCATACAGGGTGTCCAGGAATGATTAGTACCCACAAATCCTAGAATATTATTAATTTTTTCAATAATAAAATGTGATGATTATGAGTTTTTTTTGCTGCAACCATCAACTTAGGCATACTTAAAAATTTCAAAAGTATTTAGATCATAAAAAAAATCGGGCTTATCCAAAGGGTAGGTAGAAACAGTCCAAAGTGTCAGAGGGGGTGGTGATTTTTTTCGCGTAGCGACAAAGTGCTTAAAAATAGTGTATAGAACTGTTTTAAAGAAACAAACAATAGTTAGTATCTCCTAGCTTTTCAACTATTTTGTTCCCCACTTCTTAGCCAAACTGTAAAACTTTTTTTCCAAGTTTGTAGTTTAACTCAATATTGAGAATTATCCATGCCATACAAGGGGTTGATCATGCTTTGTTACACATGAAACACAGCTTATCTGGGAATTTGGAGGGAGGGGACTGGGAATTTTTGAATAGCTAATGATTTTACACTGGTAGGCTATTGCAGGCAAATTCAATGGTAGAGATGAGGACCTAACAAAATGGCTCGCCACTTTTACTGTGCACAGAGGTCTTTCATTGCCAAAAAAGGGCTACTGGGAGGGAGAGACCAAAAGTTATTGAGAGTTCAGAGACGATGCTTGCGAGATTCCTATAGAGCGCCGATTCCCTTCTAAATGTGAAATTGCATACAATGTGAGAAAGTTAGATCGCCATGGTATGGTCAGAAACGTGACTCTGGTGAAAGGTGTTGTGGTACCAGAAAAACCGTCAGAACAAGAGCAAACATCGCTACAGTACAGTAGTTTGTTATGAAAGCAGGATTTATTTATTTTTTGAGAAGCAAAGCCTCTGAAGACCAATAAATACTTTTTTTTACACCGATGTTTGCTGCAAGTATTGTTTTTTCTTGTCTGCCGCAGATAATCCTTTTTTTCACTTTCCCAAAAGTACGAAATCACCATGTCTGCAAAATTGGTAGTATCATCGGTTGCAAAGCCCGACTTTCCAGATCTAAAATTCTCCGCAAGCTTGAAATTATGCCAAATCTCATTTTAAAAACCAATAGATAACCAATATCATTGTTTTCATGGCCAAAAAATAATAATTTTGGATATTTGTGGGTACTAATCATTGTGGGGACACCCTTGTATATAAATTATTATGTTATTCTTCGCAAGTGTCACGAATTGTGGCAGGCGTGTATATACTGGGTCTCTAAAAAGAGAAACCCCCAAAGCGCCTCCTCTATTTTTACCGAAGAGAAATTAGTATTTATGAAAGTACAACCCATCTGAAAAAGTGCATTTGTTAGGTTTCGACCCGAAAAAATATTTCCAAAGGACACATATTGACAAAGTTATGGCCGATTGAAAAATTTGTACCACTCATTTTATTCACGAATAGGTACTTTTAGTCGTCTTTGAGATAGACATTTCTCTCAAGTTCGTCTTTTGTTAATGGTTCTTTTGTTTTTGCGACAAAGATCAGCTCTGATATTGAACGGGTTTTTATGAAAGTAGCATGTGCGGCCAATCTTCATTTTAAGACCGTTTGCCCCATTACTTATAGATATATGCGGGTGAACCACTTGTTTTACAATTTGCAAAACCATTATTGGTTATCATTATGCCATTTAAAAAAATGAGATGCAAATGGTGATTTTAATATGCTTAAAAAAAACCCTAGAACGAAGCCCCGAACGAAAACCCTGGACTCTGCAAGATAGCCTACCGTAACCCCCTGAATCCGTACGTACCATTTGTGTTGGGTGTTTGTGGTGTGTTTGTGTGTGTGTAAGGTATCCTAATACCTTTCCACCAAGATGCAAGTAGTTTTGAAAAGACCTTCAAATTGTTATTTTATCATTATTATGGATTTTGCCAACCCAATGCCTAATCGTTGAACTCGCGAGTTTACATTCTAATTCATTTCAATGACCCAGTCATTTCCAGGTACTCACACATCTTCAAAGCATTCAGCATCCGTGGACAGGCCGGATACATGGGTTCCTTCGGCGGCATGAACTCGGCAGAACAGGCATAATAATTGTTAGGAATTATGAATTTCGGTGATTCTTTTTTTGTAATGAGCGGAAGAACATGCTTGTTTCGAATTACTAAACACTTTGTTATCAAGCTCAATTAGTTTTGATAAAATATAATCAATCACGGTCCTATTCTTTTGGACTTCACACTGTATGTTTCCCACATAACTAAAAAAATGGGCTATTGGAGCAGCACCCATGCATAAACATAGATTAACATATTCATTTGAATCTCGTAGACTTTTTGTAGATGTTACGCAGATTTTGCATGATCAATATAGTACTAGGGAATTTCCCATTTTTACTCTTCCATAATACAACAAGGTTATTCCCTGCTAGGGACCCAATTTCACATAACAGGAACCTGTTATAAATGGTGATGCTATTCAGCAGGTACCTGTTATAACTGACTCAATGTATACACTGCAATACAGCAGGTACCAGTGAACGGGGTTACTGTTCCTTTAAAAAGGTCCCAGGAATGAGAGATAACCTAGTCCAAATCTTACGGGGCATTCCATTAAATAAACAGGGCCACAAAAAAGAGTACACTACCAGTGACATCAAATTATGGAAACTATTGATTTCAGTCAGTGCATGAATAGATTCCCACCAGTCAACCTGGAATTTCTATTACTCTCTGAAAAATAATTATCACTAATGAGGTCATCACCAACCCAATATTGAATGCTTTCTCGCCCCTCCTTGTAGAATGACAACAACCTCATTCAATTCTATTGCATTCCTGGGAACCTTTAAGTTTGTACACGCGTATTTCCAAGCCTGGACTTAGTATAGTAGAGCGGTTTGGACTGCAAAAATTGTCGACAACACCCCCCCTCGTACAACAAAAACCGCAACCCTTATTCGAAAAGATAGTGTAACGGGAGAGGGGGGGTTGCGCGTATATAAAGATTGCACGGGGTAAAAGGGAAGGGGGGGGGGGCGGTTAGCTAGCGTATTAGGCGGAGCTGAAAGCGCCAGACGGCGGGACGGCCGCAGAAGACCTATTACGCGCGGCGCGGAGCGGACACCACAACGGGTGTAAGTTGGCGATGCAGAGAACAAGGAAATCACCTTGGCAACCTTGAATGCTGAAAGTCAGACTGCAAAGACAATTCATATACAGTTGTATCAACTCACTACTTTATTAAAGTCTTAATCTACAGGTACCTCGCTCATGTTGAACATTAACACCAAAAAAAACAGCTTGAAATATCAGCTCTTTCCGATATTATGAAAAAACAAAGCATTATATACCACTTTTGATACACATGGCTGACCATACAAAGTAATTGACCTCACTATCAATATAAAAAAAGTACTCAACTTGACCTTACATTATTGAAGCAAACGGCACACCATAATCTCTCTGGTTAATTGCTAACAGCCCCCCCCCCCCCCCCCCCCCCAATTTACAGCTTCACACTTACTCCCACATTTACAACTTTGGCTCTATTCGCACTTACCATGCAACAACAATATTACACTAGGCAATCTTGACCAGAAATTGCTGGACTATGACTTAATCTCAATTCAGCATGGCATAACCAGATACAGTATTCGAAATCAACATCCCTCACACTAGCATGTTTGAATTACAATTTAACCTATTTGAATTATTGTATACAAAATTAATGAATGAACACGAATATGACACTGCATGGAAATTACACAACTATTGACCCTTAGGTTCTACCTTTGTGATGCAAAATACAACAAAGAAAATACACAATAACTACTCAAAGCACCTATGAGAACTCTACCCCATGGGACTTCACGATACAAAGGATTCCCCCGAAAAAGGCTAAGTTTCCTCTAAGATCACTGTGAAAAGCCAGTTTCACAAAACTTTACATGCAATTCTGAATACCAACACCAATATAGTCGTGTCCAAAACTGGGCATTACGCAGCAATGCATGTTTACAATTTAAAATCACAATACTTTTCCTATGTTACCATAGCAAACTAATGATGTGGACAGTCTCTTCTTCACACAAAGGAGTTTCACACACACACACTAAATTAGGCCACTGTGCCACCAAACCATGCATGGTATTGTTTACAACCAAAAAGCGCAGAAAACCTCAACCAAACAAATTTGCACCAGCTCGAAATGCTTCATTTTTCCTGCCTCAAACCATACCCGCCATAATTGTTTTAAAATATTACAATGGTTGTGCACCCGTTTTGGGTGCTAAAACACTCAAAATCACCTCTAAATCAAAACTCTTAGTTGGTCGGTGCAACTCCAATTTGCATCTCCCATTTCACCTCTGGACCTATTTAATCGTGCGCTCTTCTCACCTCTCTCTGAAAAGGTTAGAATGCAGTGGCATCACACTTAACCAGACAAAACAATACTACCGATCTTGCTAAATGCTAGCAATACCGCGCTGCTATTCTAAGCGCAACACACCCACCAAATGCATGCACACTCAAGGTCAAGTTTGCCACTTAGTACAATAAAAGAAATTGAATTTCCATTATCAATTCTGAATATACCTTATAATATTACTTTCAGTTATTTCAAAAATTGGACAACTCATGAAACGGAACCTGAATTAACTAAATACTCACCTCAACCATAACTCCACTCTACTCTCCACAATCAAAACAAACCCAAAAATCCCCCCCCCCCCCCCCCCCCCCCCACCTCAATCCCAATCTCACCCCTACTCATTTCTATCTTCCTAATCATACATTAACCATCCACCAATTATCTACCCCTTCTATAATTCGTCAAAATCCCACATGCACAACTCGCTCTCTATTCCATCCCTCACAAATTCACCTAACAAACAACTCTCTTCTTACAACTCACAATCTTTTACCTCTATGGAACAAACACTAAAACACCGCTCTCTCCCCCCCCCCCCCCCATCTCAAGTCAACAAGCCACTGACAGTCACAAACACAAATATAATTAAGCATTTTAACTCAAACACTGGCCAAACCATAGTTATGAATGAAATACCATGTGCGCTGTTACTCCAATGCTAACAATTTTGCACACTGTTTGAGTAAAATTTACCAACCAAGACTCTTACAATAGTGAGTAATCATGTATCAAAAGCCAAAATCCACATTTTAAACTCAGAAATCGATGTTTACATCCATGTTCACTCTTACCACTTACACAGTATAATGTTGCTAAACCCTACATTATAAAAAATCATGGGAATGTGGTGTGCCTGCCTACAGGAAGGAAATGGTCACATTAAATTTTGAACATTATCTTTCCCTTTCTCTCTCTAAGAAAATTAACATCTAAATTTAGCCCATGCTCATCTACAAAAGCTAGCATTCCAAACTCACAAAATATCCCCTCAACTCTAAAACTTCATAGGACCACCACCTTATTTCCACTCAATTTTTGCCACCAAGGCCCACCTAAAATTTGATTGATCTCAAAATACAAACTCCATGAAAACAATCTGTTTTGAAATCTTAATTGGTGCACCTGATAAAATTTAATAAGCTCAACTCCACCATAGCAAACAGCACTAAAATACTTGCATTACACACATGTTCATTGGTACATGTTACACACATTTGCATTTTAAACCTACATGATTGTCTCGGCTATTTCACAATTTGTATGCCGATTTACACCTTATGGCCTACCAAACAATGGGAGATCTCATTTGACAAGTTTAACACAACTCCCAAATTTTATACACAAGATGGCCTTATATAACCTGGTGCAAATAAATGACTTTCTTAAAATGACCACCCCCAACCTTCTTACTATATCAAAAAACTGGACAATTTTATGAATGTACCTTCACACATGAGCGTATTAACCAAAACAACCATCTTTTTGAGCCGCAATTATTAAAGGGGTAAATTTTACGATCATTTACACAGCTATCACTCAAAACAAAAATTGACTTGCAAAATACAGTTATAGTGAACTACAAATGCGCTGCACCCAACCACATTTTATTGACCAAGAGACTTCTTCAAAAGTTGGATCAGACTCTGTCCTCTATGTTACTAACACAATTAGGAAAACACCCAAATTTATATTTCCATAGAGTTTACATGGGCTGTACCGAAATTACATATCTGCCGGGTACATGCACAGTGACCAATCGATTTGCACAAATCTACTTGCAAATAATTGTATTTCCACATTTTTTTTATCAAGGTTAAATTACCAATGTTATTTTCATTTCCACATTTTGACTCCCTTCCCACATTTTTGACAAAAATTTCACCCCTACCCAATTTGGAAGCATTACCAAACAATAACTCAGTCCTACGAACCTGCCCATCATCACAAACTCACCAAAATACAACTCCCGACAAATTTGAGAAAGAGAAAATGCACATGTGCAGATAGGCTGACACTGCTCCCATTTTGACCTCAAATTTATCACATTTCAAACTCTCAATTAAAAGTCCCACATAACGATTCCTAATCACAAACATGGTGTTAGCAATTCAAAAGTTAACTCCACCAAACTCTAAATCTTATCCCTGACCAACATTTTGTAAATTGATCCCAACATCGTTTAGCACTTAAATTAAAACTCTACCAACTTTGTCCCGTTTAATTTTGGTTGGAGAAAATACTAATTTTTTCAAAATCCACCCCTTCCCACACAGCAAGCAACACTGATCAAACACCAATATTATTACAATTTACATCACCACCAAAAATCAACAATTTACAAAAGGTCAGTTCATGTCCAATCTTTGTCCGTGTCTTATGTCTTGCACGCTCGTCGGAACTGCTGTATCGTATAAACTACCACATACAAAAACACAATGAGCTCAATTTCCAAACCAAATTAACATTCCGAGCTGGCCAGCCTATCGCGAATTCAGAGCACAAAATCCTATTTGTGCACATTGACAGCGATTAGTAGTAGTCCATGTTGCGTAAGTCCTTCTTGTCGCAGGGCCTGTCGTTGTAACAGCTCTGATCCAACACACACACCCATCTCAATTTTGGCAGTATTTGAGAGTGGTACCGTAGAAACAAATCTTGCATGAATTCTACGTGAAACTGTTGAGTCCATGGGTGTCCAAAATAAAACACATCACCACGAAAACTGCTGAAAAGCTCATTCACCACACACAACAGGTTCAATTGAAACAACTCGCTCAACACCCCCACTCATTGTATATCGTAAGTGTCCCCCAGAGTCCCTGCGCTGCGGGGACATGCATCATCATCCATATTCCCCATCATAAACTTTAGAGTACACTTCACCCCAGTTGTAAAAATCTCACAAGTCGTCCGTCCATGTAATCAAAGTATACAAGTCCGTCTCAGATACCTCTCCCCATCTGTAGGTCGTCGTGCCCACAAGTCCGTTGTCTGAAGTTGATCTCAGAACTTTCCCAAGCCGCAACCGAATTTAGTTACCGACTGACCGCGACTGACCAATCAGAGATCCCTAAGGCCGGGGAATACACAAAAAGATGAAAGGTTGCCGCTTCGATGTTATGTACCTCCGCGTACATCTCGACAAACATGTTGCAAACCCTCATTCGGGACTCTGCAGTATGTTTGGCGTACAGTCACATTTTAATTAAAGGGACTCTGTACACATACAAATCATGGGTTAAAATGTGAAGGTGGAAATCCCGGTTACAATAGTAATAAATCAAAAAAAATGATGGTGGTGGTCAAAAAACTTTGGCGGCAGGGGGGTGTTTGGGGTAAAACAATCACGTTTTTGAGCTAAAAACTAAGAATATCAAGATTTATTAATTTCTTAGCAAACACAAAGTTTAATTAATCATGTAATACTATCAATCTATGACATTATATTATAGATTCTGTTGATACAAGATCATAAAGGGTCTAGAATTTTAGCCCCAAAATCACCTTTTTTCCTAAAATAGAAGAGCATCCTTTTTATCCAATGTCTCCACCAAAGGGAGTATGGCGGTGTGAAAACCCTTTAGGCAATGTATAAAACCTATAGAAATAACAAAAAGGATACGATAAATAAGATTGTAATATTTTTACTTAACAAAAAAATTTTAAAAAATAATAATTTCGCTTAACTTGACAGCCACCCAAATTTCATTTTTCAGCATCGAAATCATTCCCTGCCACTAAAATTTCAACCACCACCATCCTTTCTTAAATCTTATAGATACCTCAAATAATGGTGTGGTTGGGTTTGTGTACGGTGGGGCGGGGTAAATCGAAAAAAGAGACACTTTTTCAGGCTAATATTTTCACCTTAACAAAAATTAAAAAATAATAATTTTCGCTTAACTTGCAGCCCAATTTCATTTTTCAGCATATAAATCACTCCACCAAACTTTCAACACACCCATCATTTGTCCTTAAATTCTATATATTATCTTCAACTAATGGTGGTTGTGTTTTTGTTGTACTGTGGGGGGGTAACTCGAAACTGAGCCACTTTTCAGAGGGGTCGGCCGCTCCTCTATAGTAATGTTTCCTCTTATACTCTAAATAAACTTTGAAATATATTTATATTAAAAAGGCCATGATTGGTTCGAACCTGCTTTATAAATTGATGCTCTTATCCACTACCTAGCTTGGGGATGGGATGTGTTGGTTTTTTTAATCCTCATAAGTCTTTAGCGGAATAAGCGATATATTATTGTGATATGATAGCACTGTCTGCAGTGTAACCTTGAGTCAGTTAAACAGGTACCTGCTAGAATAGCAATAGCATTTACCAGGTATAATAACATTTTCCTGCTATTGAATTGGGTGGACCGGAATCTCAATGTTACATACAGAACAAAATTATATTTTAATTTCAAAATTTGATGATACTATAATATTCTAATTCAAGGCACGTCTGGGTCTGGGCGGTGCGCTTCACTTGTAATGTTCTGCCGCTGATGTAGACGCTGGTACTGTTTTTGTAACGTCCCGACCTTTGGGAAGTATGTTTTCGAATGTGCTTTGTACAATCAATTACACGTACCATTTAGGTACCGCAGCTGTGTCCACGTGAATCACATTTTAAAATGTTTTGTCCAGACAGTAGACAACAGCTTAGTTGTGTGCATATCGCGCCATTTAGCATACTTTATGTACGCTCTTGAAATGTCCTGATTTGAGGCACGGTCTTAAAAATAACTTAATTACTAAAATACTGTATATTTTTTGTTGCGGAATGCCAATTCAAACCGCAAGTTGGTCCAATTGAAAGTGGAGGATATTGAAGTGTGTGATCTTGACTAGAGAAATCCCCAACAATTTTCAAGCCATCTCAAATAATAATCGAGTTGGCTTCTACCCACAAAGTTTGCGTACTAGTACTCTAACTATACTTTGCGAAGGGCGAAACCCCTCGGAAAGTAAAACCTTACATTTACTGGCATCTCGAATTGGTTTTGGCTCCTATTACGGATTAGGGTAAACGTCCCCTTTATTGTTAGGATCAGGCCTATCTGGGTTTTGTATGGGCGCGCCACGTAGGACAAAACTATTCGAGGTTTTTCTCTCGCACGCTGAGTTTGTCACTCTATCGGCTGGTTGTCATCGTTGTATGCGAGTTTACACTCTAATTACCGATCCTCCTCGCTATTGTCGAGTTTCACTCTCCGATATGTCGATTTTACCCATCCAACGAGAAAAAAATTCTCACAGAGAAATCACGGCAGAAAAAATCCACGGGTGATAAAAATCACTAAAGGGTGTACAACGTCTTACCTAGATCGTGACGTATGTTTCCACACCCTGAGAAAAGAGCGCGGTCACGAAAGTTCTCCAAAGAAAGCAAGGATCGGTAGAAATAGTCGTTTTAATAATAATCAAGGTTTATTTTAATCTCAAATCGTGGCCTGTAGGCCAAATTGCTAGAGAACTTACACTTATAATTTACTAACGCGAAACAATGTCAACTTGGGGACAGCGCCATATTGCAACATTCAAACACTACTGCAAGAAACACACACCGGATGGTTAGTGCAAGCTTTCATGGTTTCATTTTGCCCATTTCAAATAACCATGGAGAAAGAGTGCATTCATGTTTTTAATCAATATATGTTTATACAAATCAAATCCTAAAAAACATGGAGTTCCGAATTAAATCCAGCAACTCAGCAAGTGGTCCCACTGAGATTCCATCCCGAAGGACCCTTTGCTCAATAGGTAAGCTTGCTAACCGCTAGCCACGCCACTTTCTTCATATTATTGTGAGCATGTGTGATTTACAAAAGAAAAACCGCATCTTTGCAGAGAATAATTAGATGGAAGAAAGAAATTTGATAGTGTTTTGTGTGGCTAATACGTGTCCTTATAAGGATGTGATTTTCAATTGAAATCTTACTAGTGCTGACTTCATCTCCCTCTTTATTTCATTTCCATTTTTATCATTCCCTTTCAGATAGAAGGAGAAAACACGGGTGGTCCAGTGGAAAAGTCAGCACTCATGATCTTACCATTAACCGTAAACTTGTTGGTATTCGCGCCCCACTGTGGTCATGTGTCGTGTCCTTGAGCAAGACCACTTTTCCTCGCTTGCCTCTCTCCCCCAGGAGTGACATGGGGACTGTAAATGGGCAATACCATCACAATCTACGTGCTAATAGGCAGTGCGCTACTTGGCCAGCAGCACACCTGAATAAAGCGACATGATTGTGACGATTTCCTAAATGGCACGGAATAATAATGGCCTTGCGCATTCAGACAACATTGTTGTGTATGCCTCTATAGCGTGGAACTATCAATATTATTAATTATAATTATTATTATTATCTGTATTAGAGTGTGACTTAATTGTGATGGTGGCTAAATACGGTAAAGAGCGATAGCGATGTATAAATGAGGAAAGGATAGATTGGAAATAGTAACAAGTTTGATCGTTTGGGTTGATTAATTGATGCCAAACAAATGAAGAAAGACAAACTATTTGCACAAGTCCAGACATGTACAATAGTAAAAGAATGCCGTTGCTGAGTTTCGCTTGAAGATCTGTGAAAACGTAAAGTGGCTAACAAAATTAGAAATTGTTAAATATTGTGTTACTTTGAGTTTAAAAGCACCTAATGAATATAAATAGACCATATGGAAGTCATAGAACTATTAAAATTAAGCCTATATTAGGTGTGAGTGTCACTTTCATAACATATCGTAGCTTTGCTTGTCGCAGCTTGTCACCCAATTACTTCAGTGATTTTTTTCTGGCCTTGATTTGTGTAATTCGATAAAATGGGTATTCTCGACACAGTGGTGAGCGAGACCACACCTGTATGAGAAAACTCGATATAGATTTGTCCTAGGTGGCGCGCCATAATTTTGTGTGGCTGTCTTCAGACAAAGAATGTGATGGGTGAAACTTCTGCAGACTCCATTCAAGCCTCCGAGAGAGAAATCTCAAAATTATTGTACATGTCCAATATTTAAAATCCCTTACTTATTTCGGTTTTTTTCTTTTTTCGACGGAAAAATCACAAGGTAAGCGCTCGTGTTTATTCAGCATTGACCTTTAAAGAATATGTTCATATTCCGCTTCAAAAATCAAACCCTTCAAACGTAGTGTGCCGGATGCTTTTGTTACACTGGGGATTGTCAACAATTTCTATGCTAATAATGCGCAATAACCTTGGTCTGTCATAATGTTTATCGTTGCATTCAATTTTTGGTGTCACGGGTTTGCATTTTAATCTATATGTGGCACTAAGGCCAGTATTCCCCAATCCTCCAAAGTCAACACTGA
>JAMKCH010045176.1:0-12542 GCA_023653785.1 Ophioderma brevispina | reverse complement strand
ATGTTGTAATGATTCGCCTTATTTTCATGGGTTAAGGTATTTTGTTGTGCAAATGCACAAGTGTCGGTGAAATTTCATATTATTGAAATGTTACACTATATAAGCGATAGGTATACATATACGCACAAATGCAAAAAAATGAGTTGGGGCGCGATTTTTGAAAATATGAAAATTGGTACGTATCATGTGTATATACCAAAAGTCACTCTGAGTGACTGTGGATAGGGTCGTGCAAAAAATGCCAGGAAGGGAAATAACTTTTTGAAAGACTGTGTTGACGACAATGATGCTCTTTTTAACGTTTTATCAAACTGTGAAAATTCTGTTTTTATGTGGTGTTTGTAAAATGCAAATGGACAAATATTGATTTCACATGTTGGATTGTTGTTAGAATGACAGGAGTGTAAATTCCCTTCAACAGTACATGTTTGTGAGATATGGGTTTAATTAATCTGGATTCTCTTATGTGTTAATGATAATGTAAAAGCTGATGATATTGATATTCTCGATGCTGCTTATGATACTAATGACTTGCCGTTTCTGCAGATATTGATTCTTTTCAAAATGCTTTTGATTGTAAGACAAGGAGTGTACAAATACTCATGTTTGTAATACTAAGGTTAGAAAACAGTAATGACATGAATGTTTGTATTTTAATCTAGAGGAGCATGAAAACTAAGTTTCCTGAGATATGATCGCATTGCTTCTGAAAATTTTGATGGCATTGTGACTGATCCATGGTTGGATGATACATATAAATGATGGTGAAATTTAACTAGTGATTATTGTATCCTATAGAAATGAAGGGGAATTCTAATGGTGGTGGGGTGCGTTTAGGTATTAAGTCTAAATTATCCTGTTTTTAAAGGAGAACCGTAAGAATAACCTATACAATATACGCTACAAAACAATTATTGAACACATAATGAGTGGTTTCATGGGAAAACGGAATAATACTAGCCATAAAACGATTATTTAAAGCATTTTGTCTAGACCACGCGCTATTTGAAATTCGCGCTACTGTACTGTATATGGGATATGGATTTGTGTTATGCGATACGGACGGCACAGTAGCGTCATGCATCTTCACACATGATCTTCACAAGTGTATTTCCTATGGCATGTCTGACTAAACGTGCCGGTCGTACGCATAAACACGCTTACACTAACGCGATTTTTAAATAGCACAGGGTCAGACTAGATGGTTTTAATGCATTTTAGGGTTATATAATTCCGTTTTCTTTGAAACCACTCGAATATGGGGTCAATAATTTATTTTGATAATGTATATTTTGGGGTGGGTTTAATATTATTCATTGTACGGGTTCTCCTTAAGAATGATTTATATGTGATGATCTCGAAATTGTTTGGGCGGATTTTAGTACTAAAAAGGAGGGAAGTTTGATTTGGTGTCTTTTATAGGCCTCCTAAATGTCGTACTGAATTTACATGGAGTTACTTGATGATCACTTATGCAAACTCAAGCTTTCAGAAGGACTATGCTCTTATTTCTTTGTAGGTGATTTTAACGACTTCACTATGGATTGGCATGATGGTGTTTCCTATTGTTCTCTCTCGGGGGTCTTCCATCTATGCTCATTGACACCAGTATTCAAGTGGTTTGTTTCAAAAGTGCTCAATGAGCCACATTATGGTACTAATAATAGGGTGATGATCATTCCTGGATTTGGTTTTTGTTACTGATGCTAACTTTGGGGAAATCTTGTGAGGGTCTTCTTACAATGTTGTGTAGCTTTGTGTCATATTATTGTAATATATCTATAATATTAATAAAAAAAGAAAAATTAAAAAAAAAAAAAATAAAATGGTTTATTGTCTTGGTCAGGCTGATTTTAATCTCATGCGTAGAACATTATGTAGTAGTAATTTCAACCAGTGTCTTAATTTCGATGATGTGATGACATTGGAATAGTTGTGAAAATATTCTAACTTCAGTAGTAATGTTTCTGGTCCTAGAAAAGGTGTAAGTTTTTTTTTTTTCAGGGGTTATTCTTTCCATGGGTTACTAAAAATATTCGGAAGTTGTGTACTCGTAAAAAGTTCTTGTACAAAAGGGCAGGCAAGTAAATCTGATGAGCATGGAAAAAATTCAAGGACTGCAGCTACAAGTTAAATCTTGCATTAGAAAAGTCATCGTGAATATTCTATTGAAATTTCAAAGCAAGCTGCTGCTAGTCCAGAAGTTTGCCTATACAGGCTGCTCGTAAGGATTTCTCCGCAGATGTTTTCAAGGTGGATGGTAAGGAAATCACCGAAAACAAGGATATTGCTGATGATTTTAAAGCAGTTTTCTGGTAATTTTGGTGATGAATGAACCTTATTGATATTGCTTCTCTTCCTGATTTCTATTCCTTCTCTGAGTAGATATCCGCTTGATTTCTCTCCTATTACTGTGATTAATGAAGTTATTTCTGTTCTCACCGATTCTTAATTCTAATAAATCTCGGGTTCAGATGAAAATTCTTCATGTTTTCTTAAAATCGTTGGAGTGCCAGAACTGGCACCCGTTTATGCAAGGTGTTTAATACATTTATTTCTAAGGGTAAATTTCAAAATCTTGGAAGTTGGCAATGTGTTCCTATCTATAAAGGTTCTGGTAAGCCAAAAGATGCTACATCAAGCTATCGACCAGTGTCTTTAACTCCAGTCGTGTGCAAAATTTTGAAAAACTGGTGGTGCTCGTATTATGGATTATATTGAAGAGCATGATATTATTGTGATCCTCAATTGGGTTCAGACGAAAGTAGAAATGTGAGTAAATGTTGTCTAAATTCTTTCACATTATTAGTGAACACTTTGGATGGGCGAAATTGCAATTTGTTGGACTATGTTTTCGTGATTTCAGTTCTGCCTGTGATAGGATTAGAGACATAATGATCTGATTCAAAAATTCATGATCGTGGTATTAGGGGTATTCTTCTATCTGGGATTACAGATTGTCTTATGGAAGGAAACAGCGGGTTATTTTCAGAGGTGAACTTTCAGAGTGGGAATCATCACTTTGGTTGTTCCTCAAGGTTCATTGATTGGACCATCCTTTCCTTATTTTTGTAAGGAGTTACTTTGAAGGTGGCGTCTTCTTTTTCCAGTTTGCTGATGATCACACACATTGTAGACCATTAAAAATCCTAAGATGTGGTTGTGATTTGACAAAAAATGATCTTGACAAACTCTACAGTTGGTCAGTCATAAACAAGCTTCCTCTTAATGCAACATAGTGTGCTGTTATGCACTTCACTAGGTTCAGAAACTGCAGCAAGTCTGATACTTTTGGGGTGGTGAACGTCTGCCAATCAGTTGATGATTTCAAATTACTGGTACTCTGTTTTCTTCCAATCTTTTCATTTCCTCTCATGTAGATTTCTGGATGCAAACAAAAATCTCTCGTCTTGTAGTTTTTCTAATAAGATGCACACGAAATATGCCTGTGCGTGCTCTTCTGATTCTCTATAAAGCTTTTGTCCTCCCTCTTCTCATTTACTGTGTTGTCTTTGGGCTCCATAAGTTGTTACACTAGTGCTTGGAAAGTTTCAAAGGAGGATGTAAAAGAGTCATTAAGGTATAGGAAACAGGGTGTTCTGGGGAGCATGTAGAGTACAATTGACAGGTTGTCTGATTTGGTCTATTGGAGGGTTGATGATTGTTTAAAATTTCAGCGTTTGCAATTTTGTTTCAAGCTGTAATAATATTGGTCCAACATCTTTCATGGACTGTTTCACAGAGTTCGTATTTCTTCAAGACAGATTTTTACATTGGCGGGCAAGGACTAATTCCTCTACAATTTGTCTTTGTCTCTTTTACTAGCTTGGGAAAATATTCCACTTCACACTAGACAAGCTAGCTCTCTTCCAAAATTCAAGTCCTTTTGTAAGCAGTATTTCCTAAGTTAATTACTGCATTGCATACTTATATTGATTTTTTTGGGGGGTGTAAATTGTAGGTATGTTGTTCCATGGAAAGAAATGCACTAATGGTTGTGTTTGGGCTGAAGAGCCCCATGTTTCTTTCAGAGTTACTATGTTTGTCTTTTGTATTCCATAAGTAACTAAATAAATTATTATTATTATTTTTCTTATTATTATTACCAAATTATAGGAGTGTCCAAACTCTAATTCATTGTATCGTGAGCAGGCATATGGGTATTTAGAAATCTCTCAGAATCAACTGAAACTTTGAATGGACGTATTAAAGAGGATATCTACAGTTGTCCGGCAAGAAGAATCGGGCCAGGCATATAGATTACCATGCCGCGTACATAAAACGTTCAGCGTAAGACACGGTGTACGCTTGGGTTCTCTTTTTTGCAAGCTATATGAGACCCCCTTTCAAAGTGATAGCAAACTACCCATTTTTTAAATTGATAATAAAATAAACAACGGATCCGCCCTAAAATCGAAATATGTCTCGCACGAAAGGAAAAATACATTTGGTGCGCGTTTAAAATGCACTCTTTGGTGCAAATGCAAAATTGTGAATTTCCTTAAAAAATATTCTTACAAATATTCCGCTTATATTTTATTACTGAAGCATATTGATTCGCCCTTATTTTCATTGATAAAGTTTTTTTTGTCAAATGCAAAACGTGTGTGTTCAAGTTAATATAAATTGGAAACGTATGCACTAGCGATATGCCTCATATATACATAGTACGCACCAAATGCCAAAAAATACGTTTGGTGCGCACTTGTACAAAATATTAAAAAAATTTGTTGTGCGTTGAGTGTTTTACCAATGTAGTGAGTGTCGTAATTCACTGTATCGTGATGGTAAACATGGGTAATTGAACATCTCTTGGTTTACCTTTATTATGAAAACAAAGATTAGAGGGGTCACTAATATTATACTGCCGTGTGTACGAAATTGATGAACGCACAAATAGAACGTTGAGATTCTATAACACTCAAAAGTACATTTTGGTGGTGTGTCAATATTTTGTAATCCAAATAGTTATTGATGGAGTCAATTCTACTTACTGTAAAACAGGATTAGGCCTATATAAATCTTCACACATTCAACCCATAAATAAATTATTCGCCGTTGCACGTGGACTTTGCAAAAAAAGTAATAACTTTTTGAATTCTAAAGACATCATTCAATCGCCTCCTTTGTAAAATTTCAAATATTTTTACTCTTTTGGGTGAATTCACTGACAGTGTCTTTAAACTTGTATTTTGTAAAATGGACACAAATGGAAAACGTCAATAAAAATATGACAAATGTAGGCCTTACAAATATAATATACATATAAAGATATATAGGCCTAATCTTGACGTTGACGGATTCTAAATATAAGAAGATAATAAATACGACAAAAACCTCGGGGGCACTCTCATTTGGGTAGGGGTGTGTGGACCTTGGACCCCGGGGGGTTACTGACATAGGAAAGAGGTACGGGTATGTGCGGCCCTTCAGACCTCATTTCGCACCTCTCCAGCAGTTCTTAAGGGTTCCAGTTGAAGCATAATTCAGTTTTTAAGGGTCCCCATGGGAAAACGTTTGCCTCGGAAGCTAAATTTTAGCCAAATTTCAGTCTCAAAACCTGCAAATTTCTCAAAATTTCAGTTCATAATGCCCTACTTTAAGAACTTTTAGTTCCCAAGCCGTTACCAAACCCCCAAATTCGGGCCGCACATCCCTACCTGAAAACAAAAAAAAAAAAAAAAAAAACGGGCCTTGGACCTTGTGAACTGATCAGGACTTGCGAAATGGGGGTCTTGTGAACTGAAAATCAGAAAACTTTGACCCTTGAGAACTAAATTTTGTTCAAAATTAGGCCACCAAAGTAGTTCAAAATCAAAATTTTGCTTGAAATGGGGTCTTGTGAACTAAAAAATGCTCAAATGGGACCCTTGTGAACTGCCGGAGATGGCTGAAAAGGGGGTCTTAAGGGCGGCACATACCCGTACCACTTTTTCAGGTCAGTGCCCCCTGTGTATGTGCGTGTGTGTGTGTGCTATCGTAGGTATGAGAGGTTTTTCATGTTTAAGGTGTTTCATCGTATTTTATCGGAAGGTGGTCGGTATACATGATGTCATTTTATTAGAAATAGATGATGTCGTTATATAGTAATAACAACTAGAGTCGTAGTGTATTTTGATGTTGTTGTGAACCCTGGACACCGCCGAGGAAGAACAGAATATGAAAAAAAAAGGTTTTTTTTAATAAAAAAATCAATTTGCTTCCTTACAAATTCTCCTCATGCCCATTTAAACATGTCAAAGAAAACATAACATAACGTAACAAGTAGTTTATTTTATACTTTGGGATATCATAGAGAGTAGTGCGTAAATGGTCCACTAAATACTTAATCGTCACATACGCGACGCCGATGTCTTAGTATCTGTTTAGCTGAAAGCTGAATGAAATAAATAAGTTCTTGGAAACAATCCTATTTTAACATTCGGCCTATTGTTCACTTATTTTGTTATTCATTTGTTAATTATACACTAATCTGCTAATTATAGTCCAATTAAATACTTAATCGTCACATACGTGGTGCCGACGCTCTATCTGTTGGCTGAAAACTAAATGAAAGAAATACATCTGATAATCGGTGTATTGACCACTTCTTTATTTGTTGGGGGTAATTATGGTACTAACGCAATTGAATCTTAATTTCTTAAAGGTGCATTTCGTGATCCTAGCACATTATGATTCACTAGATATCAAGAAAAGGTTGTCCGTTTACGGACAGAAAATACAAAAAATAATAACTTTCAGAGTATACACCCTGAGGAGGGATCAAGCAATGTTGGGATTTAAAATTAATCTGTAAATTTTAGACACCCCTAGTTCCCAAGGTCCGTTTTTGTTTTTGGGAAGAACCTACCTGCTTAACAGGCGGGGAGGGGGGCTTTGAAGAAAAGCTGGAAAATCATGCTAAACCAGCCTCTTTTTGCCTGCTCACTATACACCCTAAAATATTTTCAACAACGGGTCATTTTACCCCGTTTTGAGTCAACTATGCACCGACTAAAAATAGGGTTAAAATGTTGACCACTTCATTGGTCAAAAACGTGTGAAATGACCCTTTTTGTGATCGTAATTTTGACCCCAATTTTGAGTCGGTGCATAATTGACTTGGCGTTTTTGTGTGTAGGACATTTTTACCTCCAACCGGGAAAATCTGCCTCAAAACCACCTCTCAACCGGAACCCCCGTTGTTTATATGTAGGCGTAAGTTCACGTCTAGTCTATGTCTTGTTCCAACTATTCGCTGATACAATATACAATTTCTGTTATTAATATTTCACTTGATAAATTATTGTATATTTGTATTTTCATATTATCAAGCAGAGTTCCTGGTAAATATTTGTGCGTCCACCCTATTCATTAGTTATTACTGTAATCTTTTGTTTCAAGGGCACTGCAGTGTCTTCACATTGTTTAACATGCATAATTATATTGTATATGCTTGTATATTTGATGTTGAGATGAAATAAATTTGATTGTTTGATTGATTGTTTGATTGATTGATTGAAGATCGAAGCAAGATTAGGCACACATTTGCTATAGGCCCTACTTGGGCCACCGGTTCAGATGTGAAATAAAAATCTAAATTTCCTTATAAGCTTGAGATAAATATCGTGGAGTATGAGGCATTGGATCATGAAATGCCTCTGGCAAAAGCTATAACGTTCAACTCCAACAATCCATACAAAACAAATTTCAGTATTCACGTCACGCACGCGATCCTACACTGTTAAAGATATATGTAAAAATTTACGGAAATTTCTGGCAGCGAAATTTCAAGACGTTTTCAATAAGTTTACAGACTTTCCGTAAAACTATAGAAGCTTTTGTCAATTTGCAGAACTTTTACAACATTTTTACGGAAATTTGCCTCAGATTAAGGAAAACATTGGGTATTTTAATAGAATTATCCGTAATTGAAAAGTACAGAAGTCCTAGCAATTTTGCTGCCAGAAATGCTCGTAAATTTCCGTAAATTAACAAGTTCAATTATTGTTTGTATGTGTTTTTTTTTTATCATGGCGCGTAAATTAAAAATGAAATAAATTATCAAATTGAAAGTGTTCAAGGGGCATTTCTTTAATTTTTTTTTGTTTTTTTAGTGAATTTAAGAAAACAATTTCCGCAAATTTGATGTCCGTTAATTTGCAGAAATTTAACAGTGTAATAACTTAAAGTTCAAGTTCAAGTTCAGTTTATTCAGCATAACATATCGAACGTGACAGAAATGTATAATACAGTATATTATATAATAATACATAAAGAATCAATTGTAGACTGTAATAAGATGAACTGGTGAGGGATATGATATGCTAGGACCAGTAATGGACAACCCGATAGGGCTTATGGTTATTGCTGGCCCTGTAATATATACAAGTCAAATATACTCAATATTACAAAAATGATACAAGTAAGGGGTGATATATAATATTACATAGGTAAATATACATAACAAAGAACAGAGACAAACAAACAAAAACAAACAATATATCTAAGCTAAACCAGAGAAGGCTAAACAAACACTTGACGGGAATACGGGATACGGGTTTGGACAAGAAGGACAGACTTTTCAACATGTCTTGCTGAGGTATGTAATAATATTTCATAATGAGGAAGCAGAGATAGAAGGGGTAGAGGTGAAGAAAAGGTAAGGAATAGAGATAGAAATGGGATGAAGAAAAGGTGAGGAGAGAAATAAGGACTTGGGGAGAAATTTAAAAATAATTGTACTGGTTGATGAAATGTTTTTTTCAGTTGAGCTTTAAAAGTATTTTTGTTTGTAATTGTTGTGATGGATTCTGGAAGATCATTCCAAAGCTTTGCGCCGTGATACTGAATAAAGGGCTTTTCAGAGGAAGATTTTGGGAGGGGAAGATGAAGGTTGTCGGCTTGTCTTAAATAAGGTCCCTTAAAAATTATTATTAGTTTCTCTTATCAGTGGCTTTTAAAAAATCGGAAGGGACGTTTTTTATTTATTTTTTCTAAATAGTTTCAGTTTTTCAGTTTCAGTTTATCTAGTGTCTAATAGACACTAGAATATGCCTGTTTTCACTGAAAATGTTTTCACTGAAACACAAGATCGCCCCATCTATCTTTCTTAAAATTTACTTGCGATACGCATCGTACAATATAAAAGATGACATTGTTACATTTTGCATATATAGATCGTAATTAATCCGTTTAGGAGTTAATCCGTCAGAAGATAATTACATATAATTTGTCGGTTAATTAAAGAACTTTTTTAAGAAGCTATTAACATACATCGGCGAATCATACACGGTGCGCAATGCTCAGATCACCACTGTTATGTAATCATTCTTGCGTGGATGGCGGCACCTCAATTGAGGCGGGAAGTTTGAAATTGACCGCGTTGTCCAGGATGTAATTATTTCGCGGTGGCCAATGGACGACGACCAATAAGCTAATCCGTAGAGAATTGACGCTGATTGGTGAATCAACAAGCATACGCTCCAAGCCAACACCATAAATTTGCAGTGCTGAACAATTTATTACAACATTCGGTGTTAAACTATCTTCTCGGTCGGTGTTTAATTGTTTCTCCACATAATTTACCAATCTTTACTGCGGCAGTGCTTCATCATGGATTTTGAACCTACCCTGACAGGAAAACACAAGATTGACTTCGAAATTCTCATGCGCGCTGTTAAAAATTACACGAAAAAACATCCAAACACACCGTTCATCTTTGGTATTCTGCATGAGGACCCGCTGACGAAGAAAGGTAATGCCACTTTTGATCGTTTGTTAGTTACTGTTACTTTCTTTTTAAAGTGACAGGAGGAGAATTTTTTAGGATATGAATTTCTCTCAAATTTCACTGGATCGGTTGTAGACCACCTACCGAAAACGTTTTGAAGCTTTATTGTACAAACAGGTGCAAAAGAAAACCGCAAACCTTGTTTTGAACTTGCCTGCTATCGTAATCGTTCCCCATAGAAAAACATGCTTTTACTTTCTGTCGTGCACGACAGAAACTACTAAATCATCATCTTATTACATAAAGACGGCGTATTCGGCTTATTCACTTCAGGTGTAATCTAATACATTGGTAAGCATTCCCAACATGTAAATAACCTAGGATCGAGAAAAATTGGATGCGCTTCTTTCTGGAAATCTCCTCATGTCACTTTAAATACTTTCAAAACAGATGTGCCACTTCTGGGATTTCGTATACTGAATATTTCATGGAAAGGGCACGCTTTCCAGCAGAAAAACGACAAGTTGTGATGCAGTTTTTAAATGTTTATATACGTTATTGTTTATTACGTTAATGCGTATTACGTTGAATGCGTTTTATTTACTTATCAACCATAATTTGGTCATGGAATGATATCGTGCGAATTAAATATATCTTTATTAAACATAAGTAAGGGATATCTTAATATTTCTTTATTATGAGGACTAATAGTCATGTGGTATCTACATATTTTTTTTTACTGTGTTGGTTTGGATGTTGCTTTATTTTCAAATTTTGTCCATTTATTTTCGTCATATGGTAACTTTATTTATCACTTGGTAGTTGGCGCATTCACATGTGGTTGAGGTTTTTTAATTATTTTATCAATGAATTTCGACATGTGTTCAGAAGCACAGACACGTGCTTACTTACATATAGGCTTTCTTTGTATCAAATAAATTTTTCAGTTGTCGTAGTACCAAATAGATTCACTTTTTTGTATACCTATAGCTTCATGAAAATAAATCAGATATTCTATTTATTTATTCATTTCCTAAAAAGAAATTTGAAATGGGTACAAGGGGGGATGGACCATAGATAAGAAACTGTAAATTTACGAATGTCTGAGCGTTTTGCGAGAATAAGTGACCAATATTTGAAGATTTTTGACCAAAGTCGAAATTGAACACAACAAACAGCAAATTTGTTTTTTTTTTCGGGACGAAATTCGAATTGACATAAAAGAAAAGAGAAAAACAAAATTTGAAAAAATAGAATAAAGCGATAAAAAGGGGAAAAGGAATTCTAAAAATAGAAAATATAGAAGACCCATTAAGAACAATAACAGTTAAACTTATACATGCAAGCATTCGTGCTTTCTACTGAAGATGATACAAGGGGCGAAATGCAGTGCCAATTCTATGAAATTATATTTGCACAAAGACGAAATTGATCGTCGAAACTAATGTCGGGACGAAATTGAACAGAATTTACGAATGACTGAGCATTTTGCAAGAATAAGTGACCAAATTTGAAGATATTTGACCAAAGTCGAATTTGAACACAACAAACAGCAAATTGTTTCTTTTTCGGGACGAATTTCGAATTAACATAAAATGAAAATGAATGAAAAGTTTTTGAAAACTGCGAAACCTATACACTCACTTTTACATTTTCACACTGCTTAATAAAGATCCTATATCGAGGGTTTAGTGCAAAAGGCCCTATCTGCAATAGCTGCCAGGTGTTAAATTTGGCGGGTATAATACTTAATAAGACCGCAACTGACAAATGGCAGCTATTGCAGAATGAGACCTTCTTGCTGTAAACCCTTGATATAGCATGTTTCTACCCTGCGTTTAATAAGAACGTATACCAACCTAAAACTCCTAAAAGGATAAATTTTATATTTTAGTCAACACTCAGCTTCTAGAAGAATTTATTGGCTTGACTATATCTTTAATGGTCTACTGCTACGGAAATTAAGCAAGCATTGGTGTTTCATTATGGGCCGATAGATTCTTGCCAATAAAGTCCATTTTGTCAATTTGGAAAGAGTACCACTTTAGAATTTTGGTAACTAGCTGCGAGGTGTTAACCATTGTTTTCTGATTATATCTCCACAGCTGTCCCTATCTGGAGAGGGTATATGGCTATGGCTGCCCACCTCCCTTCAGCCAGTAATACAGTGGTAATGCCAGACATTCCAGCTCCAGGAGAGTCCTCAACCCCACCCCCAACAGTAGACTTACCAATCATCAAGTCAGGCAGCCAGGCTAACTATGAAACCCTCAGATCATACATCACTGCAACGTTGATCCCCTTGACAACAGGGCGGAAAAAACCACTCTGGGGAAAGGAAGGGG
The DNA here is from genome assembly GCA_023653785.1 of Ophioderma brevispina. Lineage (NCBI taxonomy): Eukaryota > Metazoa > Echinodermata > Ophiuroidea > Amphilepidida > Ophiodermatidae > Ophioderma > Ophioderma brevispina. The sequence goes on along the minus strand of JAMKCH010045176.1, from coordinate 485 downwards.
CAGCTCCAGTATGGTGGTTACCAGGTTTGCCTTACAAAAATCTTTCTAGGGGTGATCCCAGAGGAGGGAGGTCCGCTACACACCAGTGCTCAACGACCGATATTCTAAAGCAACTTGTGTATGCCTGTTACAACCATTATGGGCAAATGGATAAAGTGGATGGTGAGTTCCCTGATTTGAGCTAAATTACTTATACTTAAAAGTAAAATTTAAAAATTACATATGCTAGAACATTTTGAAAACCTCATGCTTGGATTCGATCAAGAAGAATTGTGAATTTTATAACACTGGTTATTATTTCATTGGCTTCTAATATAAGATTTATAGTTTCCATACCAGGAACATTGCTTTGTTACCAAGTTGAAGGTATTTACACACTTTTATTATAAAATTTGAAACTTAATTTTAAGCTAAACCAGCTCAAATAAGGTAACAAGATAAGGAGAAAAAGGTCAAAATTGGGGTTAAAAAGTGATTTTTGGGGG
>JAMKCH010045175.1:0-110924 GCA_023653785.1 Ophioderma brevispina | reverse complement strand
GGTTTATTGGACAAACAGGTGCAAAAGAAAACCGCAAACCTTGTTTTGAACTTGCCTGCTACCGTAATCGTCCCCATAGAAAACCATGTTTTGACTTTCTGTCGTGCACGACAAAAACTACTAAATCATCATCTTATTACATAAAGACGGCGTATTCGACTTATTCACTTCAGATGTGATCTAATACATTGGTAAGCATTCCAAATATGTAAAAAACCCTAGGTTCCAGAAAAATATGTCTCTTTAAATAACGTGTATACCGCTTGTATTATAAAATACAGAAATCATAAAGATACTACTTTTAGTCTCTCGAATCCCTGTAGCATTATTCTGGATTTAACATAAACAAACGAAAGGGTACGGCATTCTACATTGCGATGTGATGGAGTAACTTGTTATGCTTGGCTAATATAAAACAGTAACCGCTTTGAAAATATTTGGAGCTATTTGTTGTCTTTTTTATGAAAATGATAGGAATCAAAATCATAGTATTTCTCTAGAAAAAAAAATCCGCGTATTTCCAAAGGAGTTTTTAACCGAGCATGAGCATATCAAGCCACGATATACTGTCGCATTGTGGAAAGCAGGGGTACCACTCCTTTGTTTATCTAATATTCATGAGAGCGCACAAATTTATTAAACGTGTATTATTTGACAATACTACAAAGATTCGAGGGACTAAAAGTTGTCATTTTATGAAATTTTCCTTTCATAAGACAGTATAAAGAGGTGTACATTATATTAAAAAAATATCTTGTGCATATAAGTATACGACAGACGTAAATTTAAATGCACTGCAGAGTCAACTCAAGTATATACGTGTATAATAAAGTTTTTAAGAGAAATAGCCGCCCGTGGTATACACTTTTGTGTATAAGGTCTTGTGCACTCTTGTTGGTGTTATGAAATGCCACTTAAACGCACTAGATTGTAATATTCCCTATAACAGATAACCGAATATCGCTTGGGTCGACGAGGGAAGTGACGTAAAGTGCCTTGCCCAAGTGCACAAACACATTGGCCGCAGCGAGGCTCGATCCCGCAACTTCAGACCATGAGTCGGCCGTCATATCCACTAGACCATGTACCCTCAATAGATCGGGTTTGTTAGGTGTAAGGCGCTTTTTTCAACCCAGGTTGACCAATAGACATGGAAAAAAAGAGGCGGTCTTTGAGGAAGACAGCCAAAAAAATTCCATAAATGGGGATTATTTTGATGACAACATGCTAATGTTATAAGAAATGGGGCTTTGGGTGAGAGACAGGCGAATTGCCCATAACTATGGGTTATTTTGGGGGTGGTGATAAATATGCTAATGCTCTTTATGGGTTTTTAGGTTGAGATTTGTCAAACTTTTCTAAACAGTATAGTGGTCATTTGGTGACAGTGGCAAAAATTGTAAATTAAAAAACCAAGTGTTTGTGGTGACAACGACCGATTGCGTAAAGAAACACAGTACATTTTAAACAAAATATGAAATTTCAATTTCCAGTAGTCACAATGAGACATTTGTTAAATGACTCTTGTACACAAGTTATTCTTTGGACGTGACTACACGTCATAAATTAGCATTTATGCTGTGACCTTTGACCTGTATTGCACATTTGGGCTTAACTGATCGATTGGAAAATTTGTAACATTTATTAATATAACCAATGCAAATACTCCAATTACAAAAAGTACATTTTTCTATCATTGTTTTAAATAAAGTATTTTCAGTGTTAAGATACGATTATTCCAACTGGAATATTCACTGATAACTCACTGCATTATACAACACTCAATTGTGTTGAATGTGTAAATAAATTCCAAATGACAAGCACATGCATTTGTGAAATAGCAATATGCTCCTTAATCACGCATGACAATTAATCATGCTAAACTTAGAAGTTATTGGTTATTTCAGAAAGCTTGTGCAAAGTATCATCCGGTTTTTAAATTAAAAAATGAAATCATCCGTGTGTATTTACAATTTGTGAAAAGTACTTTGAAGCATTCTGTGTTGTGCGGAAAAAGATAATGAAATATCGGGACTGTGACGGAGAGTACAGGTTTGCCAGTTAATACCAAAGGAATTTTTATTTTAAAAGTTGCACCACCCGATTACAATACCCATACAGTGGGGGGGGGGGCTGTACAACTATTTTCCGGTTACCGTAAACAAACCATCTTTAGTAGTTTAGCCTCTAGCATCGGAATAGGAAATACGTCAGTCAACTTATTTTGCAAGCTGTAAAATGTAAGCTTTCGCAATGGTGCCAAAATCACAGGTTTGATGTGTGAAAGGTAGGGGTCGAGGCTGAGGAAGACGAAAAAGCTGTCAAATGGCATCTTTGAAAGATAGCTGCCAATTTGGCAGCTTGGAAAGCTGTCAATTCAACATGCCATGCCAAATTTGCCAATTGACCCGGTGAGTGTGTTTAATGCCATGTTTTCTAAGTCAATTGAGATTTTAGCAAGTGTTCATTTGTTCCTTTAGGTGACATTAAACTAGTGAATAAGATAGCAAAACATCTGACATATTGATTGTTTGTTTCATGATGTTGGAGTTAAGAGTGATTGCATATGGTTGTGCTTGTTTGACAATATAGCCAGTAAAAGATATTGTTTTAAGATTTAAATAAAGGATACTTACAAATTGGTAATCAATTTTTCTAATAACTAATACTTTTTCACTTTTTATGATCATTAAAACTCTTGATTGAGATTAAAATAAACTCATTTGTAAATCAAGAATACCTTTCCAAATACGACATTTATGTCAATTCGCTTACTTTTAAAATAATATAAGTAAATCAATGAACAGATATAATCCCAAAATATAAATAACATGTTTATGAAACATACGCGTTTTGTCCCCCAAATATATGACATGCATTTGCGCACACTTTAGCGGATAAAAATTGGACTTTTAGGTCTGTTCACACTTCTACTGTACTGCAGTGCAGTGCATTGCCCGAATATCAGTCTCTGCCCAAGATGATCGATATATCGCACTGCAGCACCACTGCACTGCATTGGAGCAGAAGTGTGAACGACTTTTTACTCTACTACTGTTTTTAAGCAAATTTCTTTTAAAGAGGTGATCACATTGAACTAACATTTAGACCGATATCGTCATCCCATCATGATGACATTTTTTTTAAAGTTAGTACATAGTCATTCTATAATTTTATAACAAAACAATAATAATTATATTATAAATCTAAATAAAAACCAATCTGGTTTCAGGCCTAAGCACTCCTTTGTGGTCAATCATTTGACTGGACTACTATGCAATATTGATTGTGGTCAGAGCCGTGTTCCTTGTTCGCAGTACACTGCAATGCCATTGAAAACGCCAAAAAAACTCAATTTTGGTTTTTGATATTTACGTCTTTTCAGGCGCTCTATTTCAATCACAGCAATTTTTGCACCTTTTATACAAGCAAGGTGTTAAATGAAAGAGTCCAGACCTAGGCAACAATGTAATGTCGTGAAACTTACAAAATCGAAATTTAAAACTTGCTGTTCAGCACAAATGGGTTTTTTCTCTGACTATTTAAATGTGGCTACAAACTCTACTTAGTGTTTTGAGCAACTGGTTTTGAGAATTTTTTTTTTTTTTTTGTCAACCCGGTCGAATTTGCATGCTTCGCACGGTGCAGAATTCGGTAACTATCGGTGCTTAGATGTGTTTGAATTTTGATTTCCGTTTTAGTGCGCATCATCAGGTGAAAGGTGCGTAGATTCTATCCACCAGGGCCGGAATAATAACATTTGCAACCATAGTAAATTAAATTGATCTTGGGTTTGTAGTTCATGAAAATACGTAATGACAAAAGTAAAGTGGTGGCAATTTGGCAATAAACCAAATTTTTCCAATGGCCCGCCATTTTTTAAAGGTATAGCACTACTATGGTGACTTAGTGTCGGAATGTATGTTGCCTGGGTCAGGGTTTCAATATACTATTGTTGGCCAGAAATGTCGGTGTCATGAAAATTTTATACCGGCTATTTTTCACATGCCCACATCTCATCAAAGAAAACATATGGTTTCTTATACATAAAAGATGATTTTGGTCAAAATGACATGTTTTCTGGGCAATAAACTATCTCCAAAGTGTAGGATGAATATAAAAGTGATTTTTCTTTGCAATTTTCACTATTTCCATTTCAAAATACAAGTACTCCAAGATTGTTAGTGACTGCATGTCAGGCTTAATGTGCAAATGAAAAAAATATATTAACCCAGATGCTTGATAATTAATACCAACACAGACTCCTCAGTAACTCCTCAAAACTTCCTAACTGCGCTTTAACACTTAAGTCCTAAGAGGTGTTTTTCACTCACGTTGGTGCCCTAAGGGGGGGGGGGGGGGTTCCATGGAACCCCCCCCCCCTAAGTAAACCACTTTCCCGATGGAAATTTCAAATGAACTCATACCACCTTTGGGGGCATAGACAAGCAAGGTGCAATATAAATGAGTTCCCGTTTATCGTCTGGAAATTAGGGCAAATCATTGTTTTCGAATGCGGAAAAATCGCTCAAATTAGCCGAATTAGTTTTCGCGACCCTGCGTCCACAGCATACACCTGCAAATCATTTGATGTTTATAATCTGCTCTAGATTACCACTTTACACATATTTAACCACAAACATTACCATTTTGTAAGCATTCTTGTATTTTTTGTGGGTGGCAGCTTATTTGCCTAGGTTTGTACAGCAAATGGCGCGCAGTCGCTCGATGATGGAATCGCTTCTTTTCAGCACTAAGGGTTAATTAATTTTTCTGATTATGTTAATTAATTTGGTTACATGCATATGAACATACATAAGCATAAAATATTTCTGGCCCACAGGGTTGGCTACTTCCTTATTTTTAAAATCACACTCCCGTTGGTGCCTAGGGGGTTCCGGTACCCAAGCTAATTATCTCATTAAACGTTCGAAGCAATTTTTAGCAATTTTTTTTATGGAACGAAGCGCTCAATAAGTTATCACATTACAAAAAATTAGAGTTCGAAAATATTTTTCACCACTGAGAAAATCGCCGAAAACAAATCTTTGGTACTATGGAACCCCCCCCCCCCCCCTTCGGCATTAAGTGTTAATGCTCCCTTTGAAACAAAACCCCAAAACATTGACTACCCACAGGTGTGCACGGGACGCATAAACCAGTTATTGTTCGAAATTCGGGGCCATTTTCCTTTACATATCTGAAAACCCCCCCCAAAAGTTTGATAAAGTAATAACAGCCCTAAATATCTAAATTCCCATGCAATTCCCGATATATGTTTTGGGGCAATACTCATAGAGTAAGTCAAGGGTCAACATTTGGTGTTACAAATTGGCATTCTGAATAACAGTAATTAATCACAGTTTTTGAGAATATGCTTGGTGAAATTGCCCGTACCCCTCTCCCCTTAACTTTGGTGCTGCAGCACTACATCCGGGGTGTGTTTCTAATAAGTACAATTTATACCCTCGTCCCCTAATCCATTTTTTGTAACAAACTGCCGAAGGGGGGGGGGGTTGGTGGTTACCACCCCCCTGTGAATTTTCGTTACTGAACAACCCGAATTCCTGTCAATTTGGAACAAGGATAGCTTAGAGTTCTTCTTTCCATTGGTACCAAAATAAGTTACTAACATCCCCATTATGACTTCACAATGACTCATTGTTAAGGTAAGTAACGAAAATACGAATATAGGGTGGAATAATTTAATATTTCGCGCAATTGTACCGACCAACACCTTATTTATCTCTAAAATGCTGTCATTATAATAAAAACTAGTCATTTCCCATCAATAAGAGTCAAAAACCACAAGAAAATCTAATTTTCCTAACCTTTTTGGCTAAAAATTGGAATTTTTTCACTGTGTGTGCTAGGAAATGGCAGTTTTTTGCTGACATGCAACGTTATGAGTCATTGTAACGTATGCTGAATGATGGGTACTCATTTGGTATCATGGAAAGAGGAGGACCATAGCTATCTATTGGTACTACAATAAGTGTCTGTGGTGGTTCTGTGTTGTGTTAGGGCTTTTTGTGATTCTCTTCGGAGGGGGGGGGTTGTTACCACCCCCTATCTATCACTTTGGGATGCACCTGTATCTTACCTATACCCCGGTGGATGTTGTTTTTGGAATTAAATGAGGGGAACATGGCAATAACAATGACATTAAATAATGTTGGCACAAAAAAGGGGGTTTGAAGCAAGCCGGGGAAAAAACCTGAAGGGGGGACCCCCCCCCCTCTGTAGACGAGGTTAAGAATGAAATCAGAATCCAAATCTGATAATAAGTTTGATTCTCTTATAAGGCAAATTACTTCCCAGGGTACTTGGTATGGCCGGGTGGATGGGGTGATCTTAGTTGCTATCAGTTCACCTGGGACTGAAGCTGAGTCTAGCACACATGTGGGACCCAAATTACAGGGGGAAGGTCGGATTTATTTGGCATCCCTGCGTAACAACACGTACGGCAATATGGTTGGTTGATAAGATTGAATGGCGCTTTCAGCAACAATGGCTATGTTGCGCCAATTACTATGTAGACTACAAAAGTTCGTAATTCAATTCACATCAGTTAACAATGTAGACAGTGTTACGTTGTACTTGCATCTCAACACAAAAACGGTATCGTTTCGGAGCCACCCAGCTGAGTCAACCGGTTATGGTAGATGGCCGCGCACCACAACTATACCGGTACTACTTCTATGCTGAACATAACCGTATCCAAACCTAGCTGTTACCCATCTTTCCCGTTATCCTCACGCAGACTATGTCCGGCCATATTCAAAGCTCGAGTCGCTAGGAACTCAGTAGGATAAGCATAATTCAAGCATTTAAACCGGGCTGGAACAACACCATTAAGTCCCCTGCGCTACCCGTCGGGTACCACGTGGAGGTGGGGATTGGCCAATGGGCTGCCCGCGTACACTAACTATACTGCACGTTCGGGACCTTACCAGACATACGGCAATATGGAAAATTAGCACTCTGAAACGGGATGAGAAATTGTGCTAAGTTATAATAATAATATTATGACAAGTAGTAAATTAGTAGTAGGAATTTCATTCATAAAAACCGTGCCGCGCTCAGTATTGAATATTTCATGACAGTAAAACACGACCTGTGGATGGGCCGATACATTATAGCCAATCAGAGGCATCCGCCCACGCGTGATCAATCTGCATTTCACATGGAATTTCCATAGGTCTGTCCATTAGTATCCTGACCGTCAACAGGTGAGGAACGCTTTACTGTATGTAGAAGAAAACAATCCAACATTTTACAGAAAAGGACATTGGAAAGGGCACGCAAGGTTTAGTATGTTAGGGCAGGCTATAAGCAGGGCAAGCGTTAGGTTCGAAATCAGTTATGTTTACGTATTGATAGGGAAGGACGAGAGAGAGTGGTTATTTGTTTCATTTGTTGTGCAAATGTATCAAATGTGACTGAATTGTTGTATTTTCATGGCTTACTTTTGATACGGAAGTCATTCAGTTATTATTATGTACTAACCACGTTAATTTCGGCAGAAGAGGTAAGATGAGATTTTGGTGGGGTGTTCCATACCAGACAGTGTCACATCCAATGTCACAAATTAAAATGAGACACATCCAATGTCACAAATTAAAATGTGTCACATCCCATGTCACAAATTAAAATGTGTCCACATCCAAATGCCACAAAGTAAATGTGTCACAGTTAAATGTCACAAATAAAAGGGGTCACACCAAATGTCATAAATTAAATGTTCAACATCCAAATGCTCAAAATTGAAAAAATTGAAAAGTGTCACATCCAAATGGCAAATTAAAATTTGTGTCACATCCCAAATCTCACAAATTAAAAATGTGTCACATCCAAATGGCACACAATTAAAAATGTGCACATTTAAAGTCACAAATTAAAATGTGTTGTCACATAATCCAAAAGGTCATAAATTTAAAAGTGTGTAACATCCAAATGGCACAAATTAAAATTGTCCATTTAAATGTCACAAATTAAAATGTGTCAAATTCCAAATGAATTAAAGTATTAAAATGGTCACATCCAATGTCACAAATAAATAATGTAACAATTACTGTCACAAAATCCTAAAACTGTCACCATTAATGTCACAATGGTAGATGTTAATGAATTCAAAAAGGCAGGCACCTCGCCGTAGTGCTCGGCGTCTTGTTGGATGGAGGTGGGAGGTTAAGGTACTGGCTTAGGCCATTTAATAATAATTAAAAGTGAGGAAAAATGAATCTGTGTGACATTGCATGCAAAAGGCAGGCACCTCAGGTAGTGCTCGGCCGTCTTGCTGGATGGAGGGTAATGGCTGCGCCTTCAATAAATAATAAGTGACAATGAATATTATGTGACAACGCATGCAAAAAGGCAGGCACCTCACTGTGTGTTCGGCGTCTTGTTGGATGGAGGTAAAGGGTTAGCCTTTAATAAATAATAACGAAAGTGGGACAATGAATATTATGTGGACAATGCATGCAAAAGGCAGGGCACCCACTGTAGTCTCGGCGTCTGTGGATGGAGGGTAAGTGGCTGAGCTTTATAAATAAAACAAGTGACAATGAATATTATGTGAAATGCATTCAAAAGGGCAGGCACCTCCACTGTAGTGATCGGCGTCTTGCTGGAGGTAATGGCTTAGCCTTCAATAAATAATAAGTGCCAATGAAAATATTATGTGACAACGCATGCCAAAGGAAGGCACCTCAATGTATGCTGATACGGCGTCGTGTTGGACATGGAGGTAAGGCTTAGCCTTAAAATAATAACCAGTGACAATGAATATTATGTGACAAGCAGGACAAAAGGCAGCCACCTCATGTAGTGCTCGCGTCTGTTGGATGGAGTAATGGCTGAGCCTTCATAAATAATAACAAGTGAACAATGAATATTATGTGACAATGCATGCCAAAAGGCAGGCCACCTCATGTAGTGCTCGGCGTTCTTGTTGGATGGAGGTTATGGCTTAGCCTTCAAGTAATAATAAGTGGAACAATGAATATTATGTGACACACCGATGCAAATGGCAGGCACCTCACCGTAGTGATCGGCGTCTTGCTGGAGGTAATGGCTTAGCCTTTAATAAAGAATAACAAGTTGACAATAATATTATGTGACAATGCATGCAAAAGGCAGGCACCCACTGTCGTGATCGGCGGTCTTGTTGGATGGATGGTAAGCAGGCCCCTTCAATAAATAATAAGTGACAATGAATTATTATGTGACAACGCATGCAAAAGGCAGGCACCTCACTGTAGTGCTTGGCTTGTGGAAGGAGGTTAATGGCTGAGCCTTTAATAAATAATACAAGTTGACAATGAATTTAGTGACAAGCATGCACAAAATGGCAGGCACCTCACTGTAGTGCTCGGCGTTCTGGATGGATGGAGATAATGGGCTTAGCCTTTAATAAATAATAACAAGTGCAATGAATAGTATGTGACAATGGTATGCAAAATGGCAGGCACCTCACTGTAGTTCTCGGCGTTTTGTTGGATGGAGTATTGGCTTAGCCTTCAATAAATAATAAGTGACAATGAATATAATGGGACAACGCATGCAAAAGGCAGGCACATCACTGTAGTCATCGGCGTCTGGTCTTGCTGGAGGTAATGGCTTAGCCCTCAATTAATAATACAAGTGACAATAAAGCTATACAGAGGCATGCCAAAAGGCAGGCCACCTCACTGTAGTGCTAGGCGTATTGTTGGATGGAGGTCTGGCTTAGCCTTTAATAAATAACAATAAGATGACAATGATAATAAGTGACAACGCATGCAAAAAGGAAGGCACCTGCACTGTAGTGCTCGGCGTCTTGTTGGATAGAGGTAATGGCTTAGCCTTAATAAATAATAACAGTGACAATGAATAGTATGTGACAATGCATGCAAAATGGCAGGCACCTCACTGTAGTGCCGGCGTCTGTTGGATGGAGGTAATGGCGTAGCCTTTAATAAATAATAACAAGTGACAATGAAGAGTAGTGACAATGCATTGCAAAAGGGAGGCACCTCACCGTAGTGTTCGGCGTCTTGTTGGATGGAGGTAATGGCTTAGCTTACAATAAATAATAAGTTGACAATGAATATGATTATGTGACAACGCATGCCAAAAGGCAGGCACCTCACTGTAGAGCTCGGCGTCTTGTTGGAGGAGTGGTAATGGCTTAGCCTTTAATAAATAATAAAATAGTGCCAATGAATTATTAGGTGACAGGCATGCCAACAGGAGGTAACTCACGGTAGTTCTCGGCGTCTTGTTGGATAGAGGTAATGGCTTAGCCTGCTTAATAAATAATAACAAGTGAAAATGAAACATTATGTGACAAGCATGCAAAATGGCAGGCACCTCACCGTAGTGCTCGGCGTCTGCTGGATGGAGGTAAGGCTTAGCCTTTAATAAATAATAACAAGTGACAATGAATATTATGTGAAAATGCATGCAAAAGGCAGGCAACTCAATGTAGTGCTCGGCGTCTTTTTGGATGGAGGTAATGGCTTACGCCTTCATAAAATAAGTGACAATGAATATTATGTGACAACGCATGCAAAAGGCAGGCACCTCACTGTAGGTGCTCGGCGTCTTGTTGGATAGAGGTAATGGCTTAGCCTGTAATAAATTAATAACAAGTGTACAATGAATCTTATGTGACAATGCATGAAAATGGCAGGCACCTCACCGTAGTGCTCGGCGTCTTGTTGATGAGGTAATGGCTTAGCCTTCAATAACTATAAAAATGTGACATGAGCATCATATGGAGTGAGTAACCATGGACGATGAAACATCGGTGGCGACGAATACGTGTGGCGAGAATGTCACGAAGAAGCAAGGTTGTCTGTGTTGGAACCCCACTGGTGTTTTTTAAATGTTATTATATACTGTGAGGTGTAAAAGGAAATATTAACTCTATGTGTGTGATACCAAACATATGCACCCCAGGTGTCATATGGTATGATTTACGATTGCCGGCCAGTGGCCCTAGAGGTGGGAACCTCTGCCCAAAAAGTGATTTTGCCATTGTGTGTTATATTTAGAATTATTAAAACTCTATGTGATGTAATCCAAACATATGCACCCCAGGTGTCATATGGGATGTATTACGGGATTGCCGGCCAGTGCCTAGAGGAGGAACCTCTGCCAAAAAAAGTGTTTCCTGTTGTGTTGTGTAAGATATCAAAACTCCCATGTATGTAAATACAAACATATGCACCCAGGTGATATAGGCTTGTATTTACGATTGCCGGCAAGTGCCTAGAGGGGGGACCCCCTGGCCAAATTTTTAATCTGAGTATTAAGGGATATTTTGGAGAGTGTCAACAGCCATGTTTTTGCCCAGGTTGTGTATTAAAGAGGTTCTAAGCCCCATGAAATACATTTTAGTTTTTTTATAAATCATGAGTGAGGAACAGAATAGCGTAGTTAAGATAATTTGAGAACTTGTACTTGCATTAGTATCCTGACAGTCAACAGGTGAGGAACGCTTTACTGTACTACCCCCACCAATCATACTGTACATACCAAGCTGTCAAACTGTTTTGTGAAGTAGTTGATATAAATCTGAATTGTGAGCGATATATATGACCGTGTTCGTGTGTCGTTTTCACAGGAAGAAGCATAGGGTTCTGTCCCTATACCTTACCCAGGCCAACCGGTCCATAGACGGAGGTCGCGGAAACCGGAGTCCCGCTACAACTCTATGATAAATACCCAGTAAACAATGTGTATAGATTATATGGTGTTAAATGCTCACGGAAAAGTCACACCATAAACGAACCTACACGTTAACTTCACGAAAACATACGATCAACTATGACAAATCAGGGCTTGGAAGGAAATTTGATTACAATTGGTTCCACGTGAGCCAGGTCCTGTCAATACGTAGGTATAGACCAGTAACAGCAATGTTGTAAATATGTTAGGACCTGGTATCTTGAAATAGGTCGGCCTCACTGGGCAATTGTATCAGCTGTTAGAGTTTTAATACTATGGGCCATAAAGATTCGCAGGAATGGATCAAGGCAACAAAAGAAGTACATAGGTGTTTAACTGGTTATACGTTGTGTTGCATGAGCGCGTATTCTCGGTGCGCTTGTATTACGTTCGTGTCGGGACACCTCGTGGAGTCGATAGGCGTGGTAGGACCGCAAATACATGAGAATGCAGACTAATTTTTGAATAAATAACGGTCTAGCAGTCTAGGGATTTTTGAAATGGGCGCGAAAATGAATTTTCAATGCAGTTTTCTCCAAATGTCTTCTACGAACTCAGAATTTCGTTCGCAGAACAAAAATGCTTAAAACGATGTCTCTTGGCGTATGGTAAAAATTGAAGGTGTCATCAAGCGGATTGGAGAAAATCAAATCAGGCATATTAGGATACACACCAGTAACTCACTTATACACAGTAGTCTATGGGAAAAATGGCAATGTGAGCATGTTTCTTTCACATTTAAAACTCTCACAAGGAAAAAATACACACACACCCCAACAAAGTACAAGCTGAAATCACAAATAACCAATTTGAACATCTTAGATGACCAGAAAATTTTTGAGTTACGAATCACCAAACTTGCCCGATTTTGGTCAGGGGAACCGGCACCCAAGATTCTCTATATCGCAAAGCTATTATTCTGCAACTCGAGTGCAATTGATGGACCCGCGGAGTAGTAAATTCCTCAAAATTCACTGTCCAAATGCCGACTTAGTTTGAGCAAACATACAGTTACAATGTCAAGCATGAAATTCATCATTTTTTAATACAACTGTGATTCTTAGACATTTTAAAAGCACTTTTCCAACGCCATGCAAGAAAGTAGTCCACCCAAGGTTGTTGATCCTTACGGCGCCAGGGTAGTGGTGTATAACCATTTAACACTTAAGTGACCAAGGGGTGTTTCACTCCCGTTGGTGCCCAAGGGGGGGGGGGGGTTCCATGAGACCCCCCCCCTAAGGAAACCACTTTCCGAGGGAATTTTTGCAAGAAATTTCCTCTGTATAACACATGTGAAGGGTCACAAGGACAAACCCCAAATCAGAGCAAAAACAATGTGATTATTGGTTATTTTGGCTGCAATTAGGGGCCCAAAAAAAACATGTTTTCAAAAACACGCGAAATTTGGGAAAAAAGATGGAAAATTCAGAATGAGCCGTTGGGCTTACACAAACATTTTGAAAACTTATTTTATGTTGATATCGATTCTAGAAGACCCAATTAATTATTTAACACAAAAATAGCAGTTTAGGGAATCCTGATTTTAAGGGTGTGCAAAATACACGTCATTTCACATAGAGTTTGTATGTTAAAGTAACGGTTTGGCAACCTCCATGATGAAATGTTTGTTTTCAGCACATCATCTAAGGGGTAATTTTTTAATGTTACTAATAATTGTTTAATACTGTATGTGTGACTTATAGCAGCAAAAAAAACATTGCCTGGTTCTTGGTTTTCTTTTTCATATTGTTAAAAATATCTGAAATGACTTCGTTATGCCCAAGGGGCGGGGGGTTCCATGGGACCCCACTAATTAACTCATTAACGGCTTGGCCGTTTAATTTTTGGTCTGAAAAGAAGAGCATTTAAAAGTCAGACAATTACAAAAAATTTCGTGCGCCGCAAAAATCAAACGCGTAAAGCGGCAGCGTTGATGAAATGAAAAACAAATTTTGGGGGGTCCCTAGGAACCCCACCCCCCCCTTGGTCATTAAGTGTTAATTTCGATTTAGGGATTTTTTCTATAGAGCTCCACAGGAGGTCGGCAACCTTCCAAATCGCAAATCTAGTATAGGGACATCGGCGGTCTTTCCCACCACTTGGATAATAGTTAATGCTAATTGGTATACAACGTAAATAAAAATTGGAGGCGTTGTTCCACGATAATGACAGGTTCTCGTCAAAGGCAGGGGGGGGGTGGGGGGGTTGATTTTGATGCTGCACATGCATAGTAAACACCACAAGTTGAAACACTGAAAAGTTTCAGGTGAGGCTTTAATTGTTCATTCATTTTGAAAATTGTTGTATTAACACATGTCAGTGCATGGCACATTTGAAAATTATGTGTTGTATTTTATTATACCTCAGTTTGAATTTGGAGCCAATATTCAATCACAACCCGGAACATGGCTAAAAATAAAGGGGCGGGCATCTATGGACAATCAAATATTTTTTGGCCTTATATGTAATTCTTAGCTCGTGTGTACGGTCTATGCGTAAAACACGTTTTCTCGAAATGCAATTCGTTTTTTATAAAACGACTGTAAATGGTTGCAATTAACTCTCGTGAAAAAACCGCCAGTGCTTAGAAGACGTAAATACATCAATATGAAATTTGTAAATAATAATTTCCCGTACTAATTTTAAAATTTCTAATGTTTTGGCATCAATATTGGATTTGGGTTCGTAATTTATCAATGAAAACCTAATTGTAGGGCAGAAGAGAAACATTTATGAAAATCAGAAAGAAGAAAATGAACAACAGTAACATTGCAATAATATTGTTAGGATATTTTTATGATGTCGATTTTGGACATTATGTCCCACTTACGCTTGAATCATGTGCATTTTGAAATCGTGGTCCAACAATCAATAACAGGTATATAGTTATTATAATATAGATTATATAGAGATATATTATAGAATATATATATAGATATATATAATTAGATAGTATATATATAGATATAGATATATAGAACATTCTATATAGTATATAGACATTCTGAATAGCTGTCGATACTCAGAGTTTCACCCTCACATGGGATAATCAGGCGAATGATGGGATGGGTGTTTGTTGTTGTTGTTGGATTTTAGGCGCCTGCAGCTTCCTTAGGTATTGCGCCAAAAACAAAATTATTTTATAGACAAATATACGGACAAAGCAAAAGAATCTTTATTGCAAGATGTAATACACATGTTGCAGCTATCATTATAAAGATAGTACAAGAAATGCGCAATGGCACACCGATACTAAAAGATCTATTTAATTTGATACACGGTGCATATCAGGATCGACATACGAAGCTTTAAGGCGTTTCGGCGGGGGGGGGGTCATAAAAAATAACAATACTCAGGACTAATGAAAAAAAAACGGTCTAGCGGCGTGCCAAATCTGGTAATCCATAAACCTACAATAAAACCCTAACGAAAAAACAGCACCTACTGGGCGTGCTGTATGTCCACACTTTAAGGGCCCGGACCTCGTAGACTAAGATCTCAAGTCCGCCATCTTCCAGTCAGGCATGGCCTACGCTCAACACCAAATCGACACACACGCCAGACCAGTAAAAGAAAAAAAAACAATATACAAGTGTAGGAACCCCTTAAGGCTATACACTGAGTATAAAATCAAGAATTCATTAACCAGGGGGGAGGACTTCCACCAACGATGGAGATGGGTGGATTGCGCTCAGACAGAAATTAGAACATAGTTACCTATATTCTATGGTGTCAAGCAGCATGCCAACGCATCCCAGAGTGTCTATACTGAAAGACAGTTATAGAGTGCTCAACTGTTACAATTGATTGTTATATATATATATATATATATATTATATATATATATATATATTATATATATATATATATATATATAATATATATATATATATATATATTATATATATATATATATATGTCAATTTATGTGCGTCCTGGAAGAGAAAAAATGTGCTGCATATCACAAGAAACGAGAAAATAATTGCATGAAAGAATATTACGCTTTATAAAGACCCGTTTTCTTTAAAAAAAAAAAATATTAAAACACAAAATATACTTGCGTGATACAAACACCTATTTCTAATGGAAAACTGATTTATTGTTAACCCTCGTCTGTCTTTGTAACAGCAACCCCAAGGGGGTTACCACCCCACTTGAATTTTCATTGTTGAACATTCAATTCCTATCAATTTGGTACCACAAGAGTTTCTTCTTTCCATTGGTATTAAAATAATTACAAACATCTCATTATGACGCTACTATGACCTAAGTTAGGGAAGTATGAAAATACATATAGGGTGAAAATATGTTTGCAATTTTACGGGCTTACAAACATTATTATAGCACTTAAACGGTCTGTGTATATAAAAAACTGCATGAAAATCGGATATTCCTAACTTTTTTGGCGAAAATATACTTTACGATGTGTCTATGGAAATGACAGTTTTGCTGACATGCGAGCTCTATGATGTCATTTTGACGTTATGCTAGGCATATTGGTACTTATTTGGTATGGAAAGAGGAGGGCGATAGCTATCTATTGGCACCAAAATCAAGTACATGCGATATTCTTGCGTCATACTAGGGGTG
This sequence comes from Ophioderma brevispina, assembly GCA_023653785.1. NCBI lineage: Eukaryota > Metazoa > Echinodermata > Ophiuroidea > Amphilepidida > Ophiodermatidae > Ophioderma > Ophioderma brevispina. The sequence continues at coordinate 94,619 of JAMKCH010045175.1, read as the reverse complement.
TTGGTACTTCCCTCCCGAGTGGGTGGGTGGATGGTTGCCACCCCCCCCCCCCCCGGTGGCGAAATTATTTTCCGTAGTTAACTTGAGTATTACAGCATCATCTTTAATAGCCACAGTTCACTTAATACCACATGATATTTACTGTTCCTATTATCTATTGTATATACTCATGACTGCCTTTATTCCGTGGAGATTTATATTGAATTAAAACTCACAACATCGCCAACAAATATCTCGCTGATCTATTGGTTAAGAATGCTTCGTAATCTCTACTGGGCGCAGATTCGAACCCCTCACTATTTTGAGATATTAATTTCTTTCAAATTTTGTTAAAGTGAAACAGACAGAGTCAGTGTATTCAAGCTATAGTGTAATTGCTCAAGTAACCCCGGTGGGTGTTTCTTTTTGCATGAATATATGCGTAAAATGTCAATTAACAATTACGTCAATTCATTTCGCACCGAAAAAGGGGTTTTTAGTAGGGTACGGTAGACAAACTGGCAACAACACCATTGCATCATTGAATTGAATATTTGCTATTGTAAACAAATTATGATTATGATGGAAAATGTGTGAGCAATGTCTTTATCCTTTAAGCAATATACGTTTTTTGAAACATAATATCATTTAAAATCTTCTGCATATGACGAGCATATATATTATATGATTTTTTTTACAAAATGCCGTGTATTACGTTTTTAATTTCGTGTGTAATATGTTAATTTATGTTTTTATGCTTGGAAAAGGAAGAAATAGGTAAGACCTAAAGACAGGCAAGCAACATTTGTGTGGTAATATTCATCTTTTCAAATGCTTATAAAAATGCTAAAATGTAACCATTTCGAATTGCACTCTTAATTTAAAAAGCACACACACTCACTCGGATTATCTCTAATTGCCTCACACACTATACAGTTGTATAGTATTAGCTACTATTTTTTTGCAATGATGTGTTATACATACTGTAAATGTTGGTGTAACAGTTTAAAGAAAATGTCACATTTTACATTTCACTGGCTATCATTAACCCTCGTCTCCCGAAGGGGAGGGGGGTGGTTACCACCCCCTTCATTTTTTCCCCGGCTTGTTAAAACCCCCGTTTTTGCTGCCAAATTATTTAATTTAATTGTCAATTGACATTTTCCGCTCCTTTGCATCCAAAAACAAATATCCACCGGGGTATGGGTAAGATACAGGGTGATCCCAAAGTGATGGATAGGGGGGGGGGGGGGGCGGTGGTAACCAACCACCCCCACCCTTTCGGAAGAGAAGTACCAACATGCCTAACACAACACAGAAACATCACAGGCACTTCATTTTGGTACCAATAGATAGTTATGGTCCTCCTCTTTCCATTGATACCAAAATGAGTACCAACATTCCTAGCATTACGTCACAATGATGTCATAAAGTTCGCATGTTAGCAAAATGATCAATTTCCATAGACACATCACACACACAGTGGAAAATTCAATTTTTCGCCAAAAATGTTAGGAATATCCGATTTTCATGCGGTTTTTGGCCATAACTTTTGAACGGAAGTTCCGATTGTTGTCAAACAAAAGCAAAAGAAAGGTAATTTTCTCCTTATTTTAAATTTTAAATGTTCATTTTTAGCCCCTCCAACCACATAATCCCCCTAATTAGAAACCTGCACTGATCTTGCTCTATGTGTACAATACATTAAATGACCAATTACCTGTATACATAACTCAACTGTTCTCTTATTATGTTCCTGGTCGACCTCTCAGACCTTCCAAGTAATCCTCCCGTCTAATAATTCAGAGATAATGTTGCTGGAGTATGCAGGATTCCTGTTACTGCTGCCAAAACCTGGAAACTACCAGAGCACATCGATCAGAGGTGCAACAGCCACACTAAAAAAATGGTAAAACTCTGAAATTGGTTTGCTGCTTTGTTGTTTTAATGTAATGTTGCTTTGCGGTGAATAAATTTAAATATCTTTTGTATGTATGTATGCCTCTGCTTCTGCATGAACATTTACCATATCTTGACAAACCTCACTGATGTCTTTGCTTATGTCTGCAAGATCTTCTTTTATCGCAGACCAATTGGCTTTGTTGTAAACATAAATTTTCCTGGGGGTGGACTTGTTAAGTTTTGGTTTGGTGAAAATAGAAACAAAAGTAAGACCATCGTGGTCACTAACACCAGGAAATACATTAGCACTGTCAATGAGGGATGAATTCGATGTAAAAAATAAATCTAAAATCTGGTCGGCTCTTTGATGATCTGTTCGAGACTGAAGTCATTGGATATTTCCATAAGCTGTCTGCTTAATCCTGGTTTGGGACAACCTGGTAAAGTATGCAGGTTTTCCCAGTCAATGTGGGACAAATTAAAGTCCCCGGTCAACAAAACATGGGAATTTTTTGTTCATACCCAATTTTGACAGGGATGATCTCAAATTATCCAGAACAATAGGACCCGAATTTGAAGGGCGGTAGAGTGCACCTATAAAGATCTTTTTGGTACCCACTAATTCAATTTGCGCCCATAAGATTTACATTCCTCATCAAGAATCACTACGATGGGTTCCATAACAAATCATTCTCACGCTATGAAAACACCACCATGGGATTGGACCTTTATTATTGGGTGGCCTTAGAATACCGGCGATAAATGATTGCAAAGATTCAAGGATTTAGTTTGATGCTAATGCACCTTTTTTTAAGACATGTAGGCGGGCCATCTTGACCCATGTCAGAGTATAACAATAGGGTTTTAGCGGTATTAACTAATTCATAATCTAGGCGTGGGCGGTACTCAATACATAATATAATCAAAGTGACACTATATTCTACATCTAACAGCCTGTCCTTACGGATAGCAGTATAATCAGGTGGAAAAATCTCGGAATTACTGGTGTCAGGAGACAGCCAAGATTCGGTACCTACAAGGAAGTCAGGTTTGTATGGGTTTAGGCAAATTGCTAACTCACCAACTTTGTTACCGACACTTTGAAAATTGACACTGATCATATTGGTTTTTTCAGCACGGGATTTAACATGACTAGAATTTGGTTTTTGCGACCATTTGGTTCTTGTTTTGACTGTGTTTACATCGGATTTATTACATTTTAATACATTAGTAAGTTTCGGGGATGAAGCTGCCGTAGGTGACGTAATGTCGTCTTCACTGCTTATGGACACAAGAGTACTAAAGCTATTCCTATTTGATGACACATAGGAGCTTAACAAAGAGCTAGAGTAATTCTGCTCCCCACAATTACTGCAGATCCAGACTACATCACTGTCCTCAAGGGCAGCATATTCCTGGGAGATGTTCATTTGCATACATTCTGCATGATACCAATAATTGCATTCATCACATTGAACTGCATATGTTGTCCAATCGCATTCCCTGTTGCATATTTGGCATGGAAATTCTGGTCCAGGATTTCGCTCGACATCACCAGACTGAATCATAAGAATGATGGCCCGGTGTGCCATACATAAGACTTAATACCACCAGCTTTTTTAGCACGAGATCTTAGTTTATTTAAAAGGATGCGCATATCAGCAGGAAATAGGCTATGACTAACATACACAGCTGAACTTGGAAGCTCGTGATACATAATAAAACTATCAGAAAATTCTAAGACATATGTATAGTCATGCAAACAGTAGTGCTTGGCTTCTATAAAAGAGTAAGTCACATTAAAGCTCACATCTTGTGTCAAGGATAAAACAGTGACTATGAGATAATTATACACATGATCAAATAAATTGAGTATTGGTTCATAGATAAAACCAGTATACACAGAGATATAACCAGTATACACATAAGGAAAATTCATCATACCAGATTTGTCAGGCAATAGCTCAGAAATATTCTCATAACGATAGTTACGTGACATGGTATCAAAGGTATTGTCCTTAGTATTCACATATGACAGTTACCCAACCTCTGTTGGATCTAAGCATAGATTCAGGACATTTCCATTACATGTAGGTATGGCATTTCATACCCATGACTCAAATCAAACATTGCATACAGATGATGAGGGCATATTATAATTATACGGCACATGTTCATTCAGTAATATGAGGACCGTTGTACAAAAGTATGGCAAAAATAAACATGATATGACCCCCCCAACAACCACCACCACCCACCCCCCACCCCCCCACCACCCCCCCATTCATGATGTAGATGAGTACAGGGGGACCCGACAATACCCAGTATACTTCCCCACTTACACCGGCATACACCGCAGGAACCTTAGCACTGTATGGTTGAATACTGCCAAACGCCATTTTGAATTGGTTCACTTCCGATACAAGGAGCAAAAGTTAGAGTTGATAAAATCACACATAAATGATGTTTTTATCAAACAAAAAGCACGCCCACATTATGGACAAGATGTTTATGTCCAATATTGAGGACAAGTTTGCCGCGGATGACCATCTTCAAGAAGATTTGGTGGATTTTTCAGGAGGCGCTTAAAAGCAATAAATTAGAAACAAAGTTAAAGACGAGTTTCCACAAAAATTCGTTTTATTAAGAATTAAACCAACAATCACTCAACACGGCGATCCAACATAAAAAATGTATCACACACACACAAGCAAATTTTAATAAACGTGGTGGAAATCAGCATTGTCTTGAAATTGGCCAACTGCTACTTAAATAGATATGCAATATTCACAGAACACTGTTAGAACAAAATTAATCAAGTTGTGTAAAAATGTAAACAACCACTCTTTACTCAGTCATCGTTCAACTTTGTTTAAAAAAAATTAAACAACTTGTTTAAAAATTAAACAATTGGTTCAAGAAATATACAGCTTGTTTAAAAGTCAAGAATCAGTTGTTTAAACGATATCGTGAACAGCGGTTGGTTAACTATTGCGGTTGTTTAACAAGTTGTTAAACACCAAACTGAACAATATGGTTTTAAAACCGTAACACAACGTCAATTAAAACAACCATTTTTTCACAGCAAAACATTTAAAAGGTGTTTTAAACAGTGCAAGAAAGGAAGTCTTTACCAAAAAGACGTCAACTACGCTACAAAGCCAATTAAAGTCGGCCAATTCTAACAAATAGTAACAGCATATAAAGTTAGTAATGTAAAAGGCGCGTATACCACAATTGCGCCTGCAACATTGGCAAGCTTCGTCCCATTCAAGTTACAAGTAACATGGTAAATCAGTGGCGTTGGCCAGAGGGGGGGGACAGGGGGCCGCCCCCCAATAATTGATTCGTCGGTTGAGAGGAGACCGTCGGTTCACTTGAAAACTTCAGGTTCAGTTGCACTTGCAGGCCGGATTGTCGGCAAAGTATAGGTTTAAAGTTCTATGGACAGGCGTGCGACAAGTAAATTTTACAAAATAGTACAAAAATTAGCCCTCAGAAGGAATTAAAGCATCTAAAACCCAAAAGTTTCGGGGGTCGCCCCCTTAGAATCCCCCACAGGGGCTTCGCCCCTGGACCCCAACAGGGGCCCGAAGGCGGGGCCCCTGAACCCTACCCATTTTCTGTCGTTGAGATGCGACACGTGCCCCCCCCCCCTTAAAAAAATTAAAAAAATTAAAAAAATTAAAAAAATTAAAACAAATGGAAATACCCAGCATCCAATTTATTTGTGGTATATAGACTTTCATGTCTCCTAACCACTTAAGTGGAACCGGCGGGGGGGGGGGGGTTCCTACGGTCCCCAAAATTTGTTTCGTCGCGCTGGCCAGCTTTACGCGTGGGATTTTGCGCAGAAATTTTTGTAATGTCTGACTTTTAAATGCGCTTCTTTCATAACCAATAATTAAATCGGCCAAAGCCGTTGATGAGGATACTTATTGGGGGTCCATGGAACCCCCCTGGGCACGAACGGAAGTCATTTGAGAATATTTTAAAAAATAAGATAAGAAACCGAGAACCAAAGCAAATTTTTTTTGCTGATATAAGTTCACACATAAATGTAAGTAAACAATTATTAGTAACCATTAAAAATAATTAACCCTTTATGTGCTGTGAAAACCAAAACAATTCATCAGTACGTTGCCAAAACCGTTACTGTACAAACTCTTGGGGAAAATGAGTGTATTTTGCAACCCGTAAAAAATACAGGATTCCCTTAAAAACTGATGGTTTGTGTTAAATATAAGTAATTTGGGTTTCTAGAAATAGATATCAAACATAAATAAGTTTTCAAAATGTTGATGTAGCGCAAGGCCTCTTTGGAATTTTCGGTCTTTTTGGCCCAATTTTCGCGTGGTTTGAAAACCAAATGGGTTGACCTCAGTTTGCAGAAAGCCAAAGGGGTATATATGCCCTGATTTGTGGGGTTGTCTTATGATTCCTTCATGTATGTGGTGAATAAATTTCGTGCAAAAATTCCCTTGGGACGTGGTTTCCTTAGTGTGGGGTCTTCATTGAACTCCCCCCCCCCCCTTGGGGCACCAACGGGGATTGAAAAACCCCTTGGTCACTTAAGTGGTAAAAGCTGCCCCCTTGCAATTATAATTCTGTGTATGACGGGCTTATTTAATAATGTGAGTTCTGTTCGTATACAGTAAGGCAACCAGAGCAGGGGTCTTACTATGGTCTGTAATGCCTCCTTATACACTAAAATATATATTCCCATAGAGAAGACTGCTACCAATACAGCTACGTATCCAGAAACCTCTAACTCAATACAGCATACCGACTCCTGATTCAGTGAAACCAAAAACCAATCAAAAGTGGTCTAATGAAGGAACGGCTACAAAAATATTCGCCGATCAGGTTCTTAACAAGGAAGAGAAAAAATGGGACCATGCAAGTTTACTGATGGGACAGACGCAATTATATAGGTATTCACTGGTGCCCTGACTACATATTAAAAACTTAGTGGATTTCTTTATGTAGCTATCGTAGTCTTTTTTGGTAGATCTAGTAAGTATACTTCCAAGAAACAAACGTTAATAGGGATTATTTCTCTAGTACATTTAGTCCTCGGAGGTCTTCTTTGTCAAATCGTAACGTATTGCTTGACCATATTAATATAGTGAAGGCCATGGACAGTTTTGTCATTACTTTGTTATATCATGAGTTTACTTCACCTCGTTAATGAAAAAGGTCAAATTTGACCTCAACATATTGTTACACCCCGCACACTTTCGGCATTCAATATAGTATACTATTGCATGGAATATGCACAATAACAAAGCCAACGTTCGCCAATTGTGTTCGTGCAATCGTGTTTAGATTGTCACTGCACAACAGTAACGTCATAATGTGACCGCGTGACTGCGTTATTATGTGTGTTTAATTTTAGCATGAGAATGCAAGCTGAACGTGACAATCACCATATGCTTAAAAATGATATACGCGATCAATTTGAATAATATGCTTTAGAGTTAAGGCAGGCTGCCAGTAACGTGCGCTTTCACACCTTATCTCTCTCCAATGGTGATTGACATAATGTAAGTTGCAGCACTGACGATAAGTACTTGTCAATATATACAAACTACTAATGATATGTATCGGAACAGTTTGTATTGCCAATGCTTACTTTAGTTGAGCGTTTTCTGAAAAACGACACACGATTTGGAAGTAATGTGTCCATCCAGCAAATAGGGTTATAAAGTAGGTTTAGGGGCTTGGTACAGCCCTTTGTCGTGTTTTTACTTATCTGCTACAAACTAGGGAGAACGACTACTACTACTACGATACTCGTACTCCAGACCACTACTCTACGTCGGGACACGACTATTCGGAAGAACTTACTACGGGGTTACGACTACGTAGTAGCGCGGACGACGATCTACGATACGACGACGACAATATACAACTACTATAATGCTCGACGACTACTACTACTACGACTACTACTACTACTTACTACTACTACTCACTACTACTACTACTAGACGACTAAGACTATTACTACTCGTACTACTACTCTCGTACTCTTCACTATACTACTACTACTCCTACTACTTACTACTCGATATTCCGTGAAGGTTCCGAATTCATAAGTGTGTCAGAAAAAAGTGTGTCCGTCAGAGGGGTCAGGTTACAGGAACTCCAAAATAGAGATTGATTTACTTGTAAATGCATTTGAGTGAATACCTTTGATCTTCATTTGTTGTGGTATTTATCGATATGTTGTGCAGTATGATTTGCCATAGTATAGTTGCAAAAACGATATACTTGATTTTACGGCTGCCTAGCAGGTCTCATTTATGTAAAGGTATGAACGAGCTACAAAGTAGCTACGCAACGGCCAAATACAAGACAAACGCCAGTTTATGTTGTACATTTTTCCCAAAGGACCATAACAGTGAGGCCGTGTAATATGTAAGAACAACTGATTATAACAATAAATTCCTTCATTGTGTGTTCTAAAATAATTATGCTTTGGGGTGTGTTTAGTACCAGGGTGCATACATATATTCAGATGTTGGTTACGGATATATCAGTGTCAACGTGCACTGCGTTGCAGATCGATTCACTTGGAATGTTATGTCTGTGATAGTAAATACAGTGCAGCGTTGACGTTTTTTTTTAAATTATATTTACCTGGTATACCCTACAAATACAAAAAGGCATAAACGTATTGAACTGATATCGTTTACTACCGACCCATGCATTATGCAAAGTCCAATTAAAAGTGCTCCATTTCAATTTTAGCATTTCTATAGCTTTAACACATCAACAGTGAATACTAAATGTAAACATGTTGTGGAAATAATAGGTGAGATTCCTATTACATTGCCGTTTTATGGTTACAAACTATTTTGCTGCATAGGGAGAGACGTGCGACAGTTTTGCATGTTTGTGGCGGTGTGTGTTTTGTGTGTGTTTGTGTATGTATGGTAGGTAAATCGTACCATGTAAAATAACTGTCGGTAATTACAATTTAGATCATATCAAAATTCGTGAAAAGTCAGTTAAGCGCCCATGATTTGTGGTGGAGTGGTGGTACACAACTGTTTGACCCCCATGCAATTGTCTCTTTATTTTTGAGCAATTTTAAGCAATTGGCGACCGATTTTTGCAATTATATAAGGACGCCGGAGGACATGTAAGGACCTATACTCCGCAAAACATTAGAAAACACAATCCATTGCGGAATATTTTGCCATATAGGCTACAAAGGTCATAATTTGTATGTTACAGCGCCATCTATATGCCTATTTTCCATAGTAAGATATGTAAAACTAGATTTATTTATGAAAAATCATATTTGCACACAATGAAATTTCATCAAATTTACACAGAATGTAGTTAGTGGCAAAAATACTCCAACTTAGTCATCAAAAGTGTGTCATCGTTGATATTTTTTGTTTTCTTCTCGTTTTGTCATAATAAACGGCTGTGGGTACATATACCAAATACGTCATATTGAAATAACAGTGTCTGTGTAAATTATATGTAAATTGTACATTAAATATACTTATTAACCGTTTTTCCAAGTATATTTTGTATGTGAGAAAATGAGACCAATTTTGTTTCTCTTTCTTCCACTTTGTTCCAAATTTGAAAGCAATGTTTTGCCTCTATTTTCAAGATTTCTTTGTGGAATTTGACTGCTTTATGGTCAGCGTGTTAAGATCCCTCACATGTGGTACCTATTTCATTGGTAATCCTTGTGGGAATATATGGTTTCCTGAAATTTTCCCATTAGCTCGGCGAAATTTACGGCTCAGGACATGTTTGATGTTATGAACAAAAACGTCTACTATTACAATGGCTACACTCAAAATGAGTAATCAGGTGTTTGTGGGTCATGTGCTTTAATATGAGGGAGCAATCATTACATGAAAATGGAACCATGTTCGGGTTACCCTCCTTTAAGTGTTAAAAGACATTTCATTGTCATATTGCCGCGGTGAGAGAGAGAGAGAGGGAGAGAGAAAAATAGTGAGAGAGATGAGAAGGGGGGAGAGAGAGAGAGAGATAGCGAAAGAGAGACAGAGAATAGATTATGTGGATGTTTTATATATTGCCTCGTTTATATCACGTATTCGAAGACAATAGCCAAATTTAGGTGTCATATGCGATGTGTGTACTTGTACGTGAAAATCCATATCAATCCATGAACAAAAGAATTCCACATTCCAAGTACTAGTACACGCCTGGTGTATGACATGAACTGCCTCCTAAGGAGGTTTGGAGGCCATACGCAATGCAAGTAATCGAACGCGAAAATATGGAGTTTCTTTGCGTTCGATTACACCTCAACAAAAAAAATGCACATTCCCATGTCAAAGGGCACGTCTCGCGCTTTATTTATGACATTTAAACCTACTATATCTTCAATAATTGAAGGCAATTTTTAGGTGTCAATTGAGCATTGATCCTTATGATACCTGTTATTGACATGGTTACCATGACCGTAGGTTAATTCAGTGTTCTGTATTGAATTTTGCAAACGGTTGATCTACCTCGTTCTTTTGTATTGAGTTAACATTTCTCTTGGTGCTGGGTAGCTAAGGGGGAAGCAACGATTATGAAAATGAAATGTTGGTTTAAGCTTCATTCAAAGCCTTCGGTTACATTTTATCAGGGTGCAAGTGCAGTTATTACATATGTGTGTTTCTTTCCTTATTATTAATTACTGGTATTATCAATGTGATTGGTCGGACGGTTAATACTGAGGATTTCATTCACCACCTTTAATCATTTTTCTTATACGTCTCTAGAATACTGGAGCTTGTTTCACCTGAGTCTACCTTTAATATGAAGACGAACTCGCCAACATGAGGAATCATCTTCTGAGCCATCTGTTTATGTTTCGAGTTGTCCAAACATTTCAAGCGAAATGTACGTCAGACGAAGCTACACTATGGAGAATTTGCCAATTTTTGCAAAAAAACATCATTGGTGGGACAAGTGTTGGATTGTTGTAATCAGCACAGATCCGTTTTTCTCAGTGGACTGGCTGATAGGATGTAGAATTAGATTGGACCGGGATTTCGAATACAAATAAAAAAAAAATTATTCCTAAGGACTACGACGATAGATCTCAACCGCCACATCAGACGCAAACACACTGCTATTTGGATGATGACCCCTTTTCAGTTCAGCTTGCCAGCGGAATTTCGTCGAGAAAGAAGATGTGTGAAAAGCGGCTTCCATCTGCGATCATTATTGGAGGGAGCAAATGCAGAACTGATGTGCTCTCTTTGTACTCCGAACGCAGCCGAATATTGTCTCCTCCCCCGTCTTCCCTCTTCCCCCTTCCCGAAGGCCAATGCAAATGACTATTTCAACAAACACTTGATTTTGACATTAGAGTGGTACAAGAATCAAATGCCGTATTCGTTTTTACATTAAGTCACAGTTGACTATAGAAGCTATACACCTTCGTATTTAACTACTGTCGACGTGCTTCTAGGAATCCGAGAGCTCCTTCAACGTGGAACTTTATAGTCTGGTATGTTGATACTGTGGTGGAGGTCGCGCAGAGACTTTAAGAGACAGCAGAACGAAGAGGAGCACTGGCTACACGATACAGCAGCTGAGATAAAAGTTTCAGTTATCCGACATTCAAGTCTTCGATTTTGAAACAAATCGTATAAATTAAAATCTGAGAGAACGCACTGATATTTAAACGGTGCAACAGTGATAATCTATGAAAGGATGCAATCCTTTCCCACACAATAACTTCATTGTTCTTGATTGAAGAGGAGGAAGTTGTGTTTAAAAGCCATTCACGCTCCTAAGGAGCGTTGAACGTTTTTTCTACGCAACCACATCATTTTAAATTGACCATTTATTTTCAATCGTAAATATTGGAGGTTACTGTTACGATCTACTAAGAAGTTATCGATTCAATAGCATGAACGGCTCCCAAGGATATCAACAAATTCGAGAGGAGGAACGACTGCAGCAATATTTCCAAGCACCGGACGGTTACTCCAAGATGTTTTTATACTTCAGCTCTATGGAGGAACAATGTGTCTGTTTTTTAGAGTCGTGTAAATTTAACACTTAAGTGCATAAGGCCTTCTGCACTCCCGTTTGTGCATAACGGGACCTCACCCCCTCTGAAACCACTTTGCTGATGGATTTTTTTTTACCAACACTCTGATCATGGATAGGGTAAATCAACAGAGCCACATAACAGGAAAACATGACAATCTGTTATCCAGATCCAAAATGGTGGTCCATAAACAGACCTTTCTGACCGTGTAACAATTTTTCCTGGCTTTAATCATTTTTCTGACGGACTATTTCAATAAACATTTGTTCATAATAGTAGGACATAAATACAGTTACATTGCTGAAATAAAAATTCAAAAAAGATTACTCCAGTTAGATTTAAGGGGCAAAACAGATTTTGATTATACTCGATTCGCGTTGATACGTTCGTCCCCCTGGAGTTTTGGACCAATTCCAATAAGTCGGAGAGGGAAAATGAAAGAATTCAATGCACATGCCACACCGGATTATTTTGGAGGACACTCCGGTCATTTAACTCACTAAATACAATTCCATGTATGGAGACGCACTATAGTGTATCTCAGGCCTTAACATTGCTCACAATAACATGATTAACAGAAGTCCCTGCGCCTCATTGAATTTTTCACCTCCACAAGAATGGTACGGATCACATATCAGATGAATCGAGTATAGTTCCACCAAAATAATGTGCAACTGATATTAAGGCAATTACAAAAACTCTTAGTCAAAGTATGTAGCAATTAAAACAGGGCGCTCGACAAAAGTCCTGGATCCACATGCCTCCTTATGCGCTAAAGTGTCACTATTTGTAAAATGTGTGCATAAGATGCAACACTATTATGCAACACTGTTATTTTCGATACCATGTGCATAGCGATGGTCCTCCTCTTTCCAGTGATACTAAAATAAGCACAACATACCTTGTATGGCGTCACAACGACATCAGCGAATCAGCAAAATTGGCATGTTCCACAGGAAATAGGCGCAGAACCACTTTTGCATGCGTTCTTCAGCTCTAAACAATGACAATTAGCTCTTTTTTAATATAAACGTATAGTTTTAGAGCCATACAGCACAGAATATTCTCAAAATGTACCAACATATTCTTGGATGGCAACTATTTCTATCCTTCGACTTTGACGGTATCCCATAACCCCGGCAAAGGTGCTACCTTCACATTGTTTTCGCTAAAATCATCAGAAAGGATGAGAAAATGATTACCCGGAATTTTTTTTACGAAAGCTTTGACGTTTTAGCGTACCGTTGGAATGTTAACTATGAACCGTCGGGGTAACCTCCTTCGTAAGACATGGACTAATGCTTTATTCTTGTTAAGGGCTAACTCTCTTATGGCTCTTGTTGAAGGGTTAAGTCACAATTGTGCCACTTTGCTAGGGAAAATGAAGTTTATCCAGTAATTCAACCTCTTTATCCTTTGTAATACTGAAATCCTATTGAATATTGCTAATTGAAGATTGTTATGATGTATCGTGGATGTCAAAGGTCAGAAATACCCTTTAAACACAAAGAAATGAGTCTTGTGCACAAGTGATCTATATGTTATATAATAACACTGATTTAATGATTTTAATGAGATTGGTTCGATAATTTGGTATGTCCAAAACAAAGTTGAAATTTACATTATACTCAATGTCAAGAATTTAAAGTCTTACAGTTCACTTGTGTTCACAATTAAAAGAAGCGTTGCAATTCAACGATAATAATTATGTCCTCGCAGCGAAGAGTCCAAAATGAATTCGCCAAAGGTTGCACAAGTGAGTGTTAACAGTTCTACAGAGTGTATTGATGTGGTGGGACATATTAAGAGAACCATTAAGGGTGACACCAAGGTTTATCAAGGAATCAGATGGGTGGCATAAATAGTTATTGAATCTTAAGATCACATTAGACACAAGATGGCAACAATACGGAACGTTTGCAAAAATGAAAAACTTTACATTGTCACTGATGCAGTTGAAGATAGTAATTGGACATCCAAGATCTAACTTCAGATACACAGGAGGATAATGTTATCGATGACTGCTGACGGTCTTCGGAACTCTTTGAGTCAAACTAATCTTAGAGTTGAATATCGTCAGAATAAGCATGAAAGGAAATGTTGTGACCTTTGATCAGATCACCAACGGGAGTGATGCACATGGTGAGTCCTTGTAGGCCAACAATAGAACCCTGTGGCAATGAACAATTCGAGACATGGTCAGCGGAAAATTGATGGTTAATAACGACTCGGGTAGTGCGAAGATAAGATTTATACCAAGGTTGGACAGCACCTCCCATGCAAAAATGATGCTCAAGCCTATCCAACAAAATATGATCAACAGTGTCGAAAGCGGCCGACATGTCGAGTAAGACCATGAAGACGGCTTTGCTGTTGTTCAAAGACCTAAGAATGTCGGTTTGAACTTTTAATAGAGAACCGTCTCGGTAGTATGTTGACGTTTGTATGCAGACTGAGACCACTTACGTTGGTCTTGCACTGAAAAACTGGCAAAAACGTTAACTGCAAGATGATCTTGCACTGAAACAAGAAAAACAATGACGCAAAACAAACGTAAGCCACTACGTTTGTCTTGCATTTAGCGGAATAAGTGCATTGTACATAAGTTATCTTCTTTTTCTAATTAAAACTTTTCTAATCACTTACATATCATCACACATATTTTTAAATTATGCGCGAATACCTTCTCCTTCAAAATTTATCAAAAACTCAATTTCTTTGACCATGCATGTTCTTGGTATCATTAATCATACAAAAGTACAGGGGGTGTATTTGTCAGTATATTGGTAAATGAAATATATTGAACTGCGCCATGAGATTGAGATTATAATTATTTAGCTCATAGTAAGTTAACTTGCCCACTAAATAAACTGCGCGGCCATGGGCCATGCAATTGTGTTACATTCCAGAGTATGCTTGTGTGAAGACGATTATATAATCCAAATCTTAGCAGCATGTATTAGGATATTGTATGAAGGCCTACCTCATGTAGCCTCTTCCTGTTTCTTCATTAAGTAATAAAGGGTAATTGAAATGAAGGTATGCTCTAAGCTTTGCTTTTTCAAGAGAGCGTGCTCCTGAAACTTTTCTCATTTTTTCTTTTGGGCAAGTGTATGTTGGGGATAAAAATACTTTTGGCGTACACGATTAAGTAGTTGAAAAACACAACTCAAAATATGTGAAATATACTATGATGATTATAGAGGGCCTCCCCCTCTCCTTATGCGGGGCACCCCCCCCGTCTTTTACTTATCCCAACAATTGGAAAATAAAACCTATTGTTATGTAAACATTTACATATCTTGTTATGTAACATGTCATTTGATAAACTATAATTGTCCATGTTTCAAAAACACCATTAATGTTTAGTTTATAATTCATTTTATTTATTATGTAATTTTTTGCTAATTAAAAGATGAGCCTAGCCTCCACCCTCCCCCCTCCACGCCGTTTCAAATTCGTTTCCTGTTTTTCCCATAATTCACACACGTCGAGACCCATCGAAAGCAGACACGTCATAGGTTTTTAAACCCATTAATACTTAGATGTGTTCAACTTGATATGATAAGTCTCCAATATGTCGTTGTCGTCCTTTGTAAAATCCACCTCAGGCTGTTACTTGCGGCTTATGGTCAACTACTCTACAAGTGCCAGTGAATTGGAATACATAGCCAAACAAGTTCGGGATGAATTCATTATTCTGTCCACACACCCTTTAATAAGGTTGTGATCTAAACGACCTGAAGGGCAATCACTCAGCGACATGGTCGGCATAAAGCTGGCAGAATGGTTCAACACCCATGCAAGTCAACTGAGGGGCCTAGAAGCTATGATATATAGAATAATGCTATGGGAGTTACCATCTATCACTTCCCAATTTCCCTACAGCGAAAGTGCTCTAAGCTAACTTGCAATAATACCTGAAGGTGCAAGGTGGTGGTGCAGTTATATCAATGGAGTACGCGGACCACATACCTGTGGCTCTGTCAGATAAGGACACAATCTTGCCTGCAACTAAAAAGCTAACCACTTCAATAAATTATTTAACTAATAACCATCTAAACAAGCACGCTAAAGGTGGAGGTATACAGACACTCTAGGCAAAATCCACGGGGGGGGAAAAGAATTAAAAAGGGAAAAACAGAACAAAAACAAAACAAAAACGCAATAACAAAAAAAAAATGGAATGGTGGAAAGATTGGAACACTGAAATGCCATCTAATTTTGAATGAAATGGCTAGAGGGCAGACAGACACAGCCCGTGTTGATCACAAAAAGAACCAAAAGCAGATCAAAGACATGAGCGCCAGAACAAAGGAATACCTCACCGGATAGGAAAAGAATTAGATGAGGAGACGGATTTGCTAACAGGGCATTGTTGAATTTGGAGTCTGTCATATATCGGGTCGACACCTCTTGATGAAACTTTTGTATACATGTCTCCGCTGGAGCTGTTGTCTTTCCACATCAACGCAATTCATGATTAACTTCCATCCTCTGCCAATTTGAAGCTGTGGACAAGACCAAACTAAGACTCTGCCAATTATGTCCTCATCGTCAGTGCAACGGTTCTAATCTCAACGTTGTAGCGACTCATTACAAGCGGAACATACAACTGGCGCCATGAACAAACACTGAGAGCAATCGCCACATTCTTGCTCGTGCGTTGTATATAGAGGCAAACCTGAAAAAGAATCTGAACTCCATCGCTACAATCGCCTTTCGCACAGCTGATTGCACAACATGATGCCTATCCACATCCATCGTACCCATCCTAAGACAGAGCCAAGCAACTTCTGAATAAGGCCAATGACTGGCTATTCCTGATGGATGAAGAACATAAACAAAATGTGTTTCCTGCAGAAATGCAATGAGACAAATCTAAGAGACTATCTTTCTACAAAACAAATACGGTGAGTGTCATCATAGAGCTGACCGGTCCCTATGGATGAGAAACGTATCCAACGCATCTGCTAGAAAGAAGTCCAATTACCAAATTCTAGTGGCTAACTGTTGACAAAGAGAGGATTGTCTACATACGACTTTCCAATATATTAGGAACAAGTTTTCTTGTCCATACATAAGGTCACCAATCCTGCATGTCTTGGGATTCCAAGGCATTCAGACAGAATGGAACAACAAGGCAACTCCAGCCATATGCGCTCTAGGAAGTTGGAATGGGTGCAGCGAGTCACAAAACCCTGTTTTAAAAAAAACCTTCACCAGTCTGGTCCCAAACCAGAATCTCAGAATACCTAAAAGACAAAGACATACTGGTGAAAAAGGTGAATTTTCTCTACTATATAAGTCACCTCACAAAGGGAGATATAACGGGAGTGATTATCTTAAAAAACGATAAAAGTAGGCTCCGAAAGATGGGACAGCGTGGTGTTCTCCATGTGCATTCCTGATGCAGTTATTCCATTGAGGCTCCCGAATTCATAGGGTAGTAGCACAATAGTAGCACAATACAATTTTTCGCCCAAGGGCACCATATGATAATGATTGGTACTATGGGAACCCCCCCTCCCCCCATAGGCACTTTAAATGTTAAAACTAAGTGAACAAGGGGGTTTCACTCCCGTTAGTGCCCAACGGGGTTTCCAGGGGACCCCCCCCCCCCCAGGAACAAATTTTTTGAGGGAATTTTTGTCAGAAATTTATACCACATGTGAAGGTCAAAAAGACAACCCAAAATCAGCAATAAAAAATGAAATTGTTTATTTGGGCTGAAATTAGGGGCAAAACATTTTTTCAAGACACGCAAAAAAAAAGTAAAAAAAATGCGAAAAAGACGCGGAAAATTCAAATGACCCATGCGCTTACATCAAACTTTTTGAAAACTTATTTTATGTGATATCTACTCTAGAAAACCCAAATTACATATATTAACAAAAACTTGCAGTTTTAGGAATCCTATATTTTAACGGGTGTTGCAAAATACACCGTCATTTTCCCATAGACTTACCACAATGAAATTGTTTGTTGTCAGCACATAAAGGGTTAATTATTTTTAAAATGTTGCTATTAATTGTTTTACTATATGTATGTGGGAACATAGACAGCCAAAAAATTGCTTTGGTTCTTTGATTTTTTTAAATATTCTCAGCTGACTTCCGTTAGTGCCCAAGAGGGGGGGGGGGGTCATTGGGACCCTCACCTATTTACTCATTAACGCTTGGCCGATTTAATTTTTTTTTGTATGAAAAGAAGCCGCATTGAAAGTCATGACAATTACAAAAAAACTCGGCGCAATATATCCACGCGTAAAGCGGCCAACAAGCGAAAACAAAATTGGAGCGTCCCCAGGGAACCCCCCCCACCGGTCACATAAGTGTATTAAGAGGACAGAGGTTGAAGAGGGGCTCTGGCTACAAGATACAGCAGCTGGGAGAATTTTTTCTTTTGTTTCCCGGAAATCAGACCTTCAAGTCTTCGATTTTGAAACAAGCAGTATTAAATTAAAATCAGAGACGCACTGATATTAAACGGTTGCTTACATTGAACATCGCTTTTTGAAGGATGGTTATTTCCCACACAACCACCTTCATTGTTCTAGAGAAAGAGAAAATTGTGTTTAACCATTCACGCCTTCTAAGGAGCGCGAGAACATTTTCTACGCATGCCACATCATTTTAAATTTGATCATTTTTATTTTCAATCGAAATATGGTGATTACTGGTTTACAATCTAAGAGATGTGTCGACATTTTCAAGTATGGAATTGAACAGCTCCCAAAAGATATCATCAAATTTAAAAGGAACGACTGCCAGCAATATTTCCAAAAGCATCTCGGCGTTACTCCAAAGTTTTTGATATTCAGCTTTCTGGAGGAGAACAATGGTCTATTTTGTATACCATATAACTAAAGTGATGTGAACAGTGGCGGCGCCAGATTTCATGAACGCTTGTTCTGAACTACAGTCCCCGAAGAGCAGCTATTAACGACAGCCCTGAAGGATATGTGTGGCCTTCAAGATAGTGGTAATGCTACTACTCCCATACAAAGAGCAGCTCAGCTCCGGAACGAGTTAAGTGAGATGAAGAAGATTTCCATAAGCTTTGGCAACTTTTACATATGATCTAATGACAATGAATGCGATACCAATGTTATGCCTCTTAGTCAACCTAGCTACAACGGAGTAAGATAACACCCCCAGAACCCGCACGACTACTCCTTACCATATGGTAAAGTCTGGTGGAGCAACGACATTTAGTGAGCTTGCTTCCAAACACAATGACCTAATAGCTGTTTCACTGGGTCGGAATGGTTGCCAACGAGTTGATATGGTGTTTGACCGGTAGACACGTTAGACTCGATTCAGGATAGCTGAGCTCAACCAAAGAGGGTACCTTAACTGATTTAAAAGTCAGGATTCACGGCCCAACAATCCCGTCCCCCCCCTAAGCATGGCCGAGTACTCCAAATACAAAAAAAAAACAATTTGGTGTGACTTCCTTCCAACTTCCTGGAATCAATGGCACAGAAAAATGAAATGAAAGCCCAGCAGCTAGGATCGTGATGGTTTCCATTGAAATTGTGACTCGGCAATTGTAGTCACCCAAGGAGAAAGTATTACTATTAATCACTGAGATCTGATCCCGAGGAAGCGGATAATACCAATCCGAGTGAATCGGATACCAGACTTTCGTTGCATACCAACATGTCAGCTCAAGAGCACCAGAGGATTTTTATTCAATCACCTGACACTGATGTGGCTGTTCTTTGTGTATCCTATCACTAAAATCTTGAATGTGAAAAACTATGGGTTCTCACAGGGAGAAAGATCAGCTCAAAATACATCCCTGCACATAGCGTTTGCCCACGGGAGGAACAGCTCTGCAATGCCTTGTCTGCATTCCACTCCATCACGCTGGGGTTGGGGTGATCAACTAGTTCAACTAGCAGGTATTGGCAAAAAGAAGGCTTCAGGTGCTGCTTGGCAGCGAATGTGCACACCAGAAAACTTATATAGCAGAGCTTGGAAAAGAACTTGTCCTCAGTGAGATTATTATTGCAGCTTGCAATCACTTCATTTACATTTACAATCTATACACAACAGCAGAAAGGGCTGGGACTAGTGTAGATTTGATTTGGGGATTCCATCAGAGTGCAATCCGTGTTCTCCATACAAATCAAATCAATTAGATCAATATTGCTAAAATTTACTTGATCGACCTGTCGACAGCAAACGTGTTATGTTTCGGTTTCGTCGTGTCCCACTCAGATGGATAATGTTTTATCAGGAGTCCCTCCCAGGATCTGTGCTGGGGGCACTCTTGTTCACATTTATGTTACCGATCTCAATCTTCATATGCATTCGTCTATCTACCAATATATGCTGACGACACTTTCAAAACTTTCATCTTCAAGAAGTCCGAAGTAGTAACTGATTTCTGCGTGCATCAATCCGATCTTGATAAATAAATTGGTGGTCAGACAATAAGCTCTTAAATAAACCCTCTAAAGTGGTCAGTTAATGTGAATTACACGGCGCAAAGTACAGCCTATTCCTTCTTACTATGTAATAATCCAACTCGTAACAACTGACACTCTTCGCCTTTTATGCGTGATCGTTGCTAGTGATAAACTTGACCTGGAATTGTCATGTAAATACAGTTGTCAAAAAGTGCAATAAGTTACTGGGTTTATTAGGGTGGTTCTGGGGAAAAAATCCAGCGTTCTCTGAGCTCTACCGTCGCCTTAGAATTGCCATTATTGACTACTGGCACCTGTGTGGAATGTGACGCGTAATGCAATAGTTGAAATTAGAGCAATTCAGCATAGGGCTACTCGGCTGATTTTAGATCACCGCAGGGGGGAACATCTTATGATGACAGATTGGTGTAGTCTTAATCTTTCTAAGCTGAAGTTTAGAAGGGACTATTTATCAGTATCATTTGCATGTTCGTGTCTAATAAAAAAACTATGTCTTTCATTTTTCCAGATGGAGTGTCAATATAAGACACACGGATGATCTTACTTTCAAACAAGATATCACTCCAAAAACTGATGCCTACAAAAAATAGCCTATTTGTCAGCTTCCCTGTTATCTGGTTAACTCTCCCTCGTCTCATTAGAATCTCACTCATCACTTGCAGTATTAGTTTTTTAAAAACTCTTCTAAGGGAACATTTTCAGAAAATCTAGGTTTTTTTAATCAATACACTCACATAACACTCATTTACCTCACTTGCATGCACTGTACATTTACTTTCACACAGGCATTGTGACACATACACATAGCTCCTACATACACATACATGCACACATACACACACAGAAACACAAATATACACATACACACACACACACACACACACATACTCACATACACACACACACATTCATGTACATTTTTAGCATATTTTAATTTTGTACTATATCAACCTTTGGTCTTAATTATTTGTTTTTGCATAGTTAGTTTAATTTTTGGAACTTTGTGCAATATTTTGATGTGTGCAATTATTTTGATGTATGAATTTCTATGTTGTCTTGGGATCTTCTGAGTAGGGAGTGCTGCACCTTTGGTGACAGTGCTTTTTGTGCTTCTCAGCACTCCCTGGCAGCTCATAAGGTTTCATTTCTATTTCTATATATTTTTTTCATTACTGATCTTTGTATTGTTTATTGCTGTGTCTGCCAATGAAGAAATAAAAAAAAATGTCACACACATGATTCTTAATGACTTCTTACTCTCATTTCCATGAAATTGTGAAGCTTCAACGTCACAGCTGATTAAAAAAAAAAACTTTAACAAAAATCATATTATCGATGCAAAATGTTGACTTGGGCACATTTTGCACACACGTCTTCATAATGTACCCATAGATATGCATAAATTGGTTTCAAAAAGAAGCTTATACCTTAGAGGATTCATTTAGACATCAGATGATGCCTAACTTTTTAAACCTTTTAAACTTTATGCAGTAGAAGTTGATATTTAGCCTTTTATGTTTTCCCTACTCCTTAAATTGTGTTTTGTTCCATACTGATGAAGGTTCTATGACCCGTAGCGAAAAAGTGCTACCACAATTTGATTGTACTATCTACCTAGCACTGACCCAGGTCTATACTAACAACTTATAGTGTCAGACCTTTTCAGTAGTGTTAGGTAAACGATGACATTTTTAGCATGTTGTAGCTCCTCCACTAGCGGGGGTGGAGTTGCATTTGGGGGGAAGTGAAAATTTGGTTAGCAAAGCATCAACAATTTTTAGGTTTTTAACCAATTTTTGCCCAAATTTTGTGATATTTAACCTAAATTCGCTGATTTTTGCCGAAAAAACCTGTCATTCTTCTTCTGGCCAGGGGAAAACTGGGGGGGGGGGGGGGTTGGGAATAACCCCCCCCCCCCCTCGACCCCCATGCTCCCCTTCCGTCGTCGCCCTTGATTGTGAAATTGAAAGAGATAAACTTTATCCTGTCATCATGGCCATAACTCTAGTAAGTTTATAATGGAATTTCGTTGGAATTCCACATCAATTATTTTGACTAGAAGACAGCGTTTTAACGGATATTCCTCTATCGCCGTTCGAAAAGGTCACATTCAGAAATAAAGAACCAAAACTCTGAACATCCCATATCTGTCAAATCTACCTCTGAACTCAAAATATTAAATCGTGAACTGATAATTACAAGGTTTTAACTGACATTTTGGTGATTTTGAGATATGCACGTTTTACGTTCACACCAAACAATATAAAACAAAAGAAATTTTATCGGAAGTGGGGCATTTCCAAAAATTTACATTTGAAAACCTAAACAAATTATATATCATTTTAAGCTTAGCAAATGTAATTTAAAAACATATTGATATCTCACAAAAAATGCCAGTAATTCTCATTCAAAATGCCTTGTAATTCTCAGCTCATGCAGGGCTTTATACACCATGATGGAGTTTGGGATACAGTGTATCTCCAGTTGCCTGCCCATTCGTGAGTGATAGCTTGATGTTTCCGTATTTACGCATGTTTTGTAAAAGAGATAAAATGTTAACATTTGGTTTGATTGCGATTGGACTTTCAAACTTAAGTGTAAATAACATGTTTACTTGTAGAGCATTGTGATATCTCGCGGTTTATACCTCAAAGCATTGTTCTAGAAAACACGTTCTTTCGTATACTCCTGTTAAAATATCAGAATATAAAACAATAACATTGATCCTTATCCTACAATACTGAGAGTAATGAATGTGATCAAATCATACTACTCGTACAATGAAAAATCCAGCTCGTGCTACACATATCGAATACTCTTTTAGAACAGTGAATGAGACCATGAGTTCTTTAGAGATGGTTCTCCGGGCAACTGATTTTCCATGGAATTGTCTCAGAGCCAATGTCCTACGTTCTATAAATCCAACCGAACGTGAGACTTCCAAGACTTTTTCTTGGACACAGTCCATCTTTTCGAGAGAGGAGTCATTTTATATCCACGGAATCAATAACATCTCAAGAGGCCAAACTGGATGTTTTAAACGTTTATCGTCTGGGCCTATATCATGCGCGCAGTGCTATAAAGTTTATGCAGATATTTGCAAATAATATGTATTGCTCTAGAATGTTATTGATTTTATTGTAAACATTGTTGTATTTAAATTTTTGCTGCCACAAGATTATGTTTCTCTCGCTGTCTGAATCCTCTCCTAAAGTCAACAAAATGTCACAGATGTTCTCTTTATCCCAATAATAGCTCTCCACATAAATTTTTGCATGCGGATGGCGAGTCCACCTGACACACGCATTAATTTTGGTCATTTTTTTTTTTGTTAAAAACATTTCAAAATTATTTTCATGGGCATATTCAAAATCAGCCTGAAATCAGTCCAAACAAGCCCCCCCCCCTTTTTTTTTGATGGTTTCCCAAATGACCTGTAAATATTTGGCAAACCGTCTTAAATGTCACTGACTTATTTGTTATAACTTATACACAATTGCCCAGCACGGAGAGAGTTAAGGAGGTGTCGCACTGCATTTGTCCAGTTAGAAGCTGTATGTAGTTTGTTCCACTGCCTCATCAAATGATTTATTAATCGCTGCCCTACTGCTATTTCTGTAGCAGTTTTCATTCTCTGCATTACATTATGTATAACAAGTAGGATTCCCTTACAATTTTTCTTTTTTTCAAAACACATTTCCCAGTTGTGTATAGGTCTGCATTAATTTGTGAAACTTGCCGGTTAGTAATACAATAGTTTATATATGAGGCCTAAACACCTGTACTAACAAGTATAAAGAGACATTCACATTTTTTACCCTCTACAGCTTTAAAAAGCACTTAAACTGGGATGAAATGTCTTAATACGATTTTTAACCCAGCACAACCTCCTGAATTCAAATTGCTACCTCTCTAAAAGGGAAGATAGTCTCACGGTCGCATGGATTTAATATTCAAGCACGTATTAAACCCTTAGGACCCTATGTATTCAATTAATAAGAACATTTGTAATGTTAACTTCAAAATATCCTTGGGTAAATACGATCTTGTGGTTTTAGATAAAATTGACGGCTATTTTCCTGTAAATGCATATCAAGATCGCTAAATATTAGGACAAGGTTAGCCAAACCGACATACCAATGCAAACAGTGTGTTTCGATTGGCTCACTCTATATTATGTTGGACAAGGTACACCCTATAGACCCAAGCTAAATCAAAATCTGTTACAGAAAATATTGACATTACTTTATCAGTATTATTTTCCAAATACACAAACTGAAACACAAGGTGACTATTGCCAATAGAAGGAACCTTGTCAACAAAGATGGCGTCGGCACAGCTTCATATGCACGTACAATGGGTTCGGTAAGTAACATACTTGTTTGACTCCTTATCATAAATTCACCCTAATGCTTTTTAGTTCTACAAATAACGATGACACGTTTCCTAGCAAAAGCTGCCAGTGAATTATTTTTTGAATACGTATATGAATAACCACAAAAGACATTCTAAGCGTCAATAATACAGAAACAATTCCAATTCTTTGTGGCCCACAACAACACGTGGCATGGGCCTATGATACCGCTTGCCTGGTGAGCAGACAGGAGTACATTTCAGGTACAGTGTGTTTGAAATTGTACCTTTTCTATAAACATTCCAAAGATGCACATTTGGAATAGGAAACTAGCACATTTCGAGTTCATAGTTCTCCAAATGTATTTTTTCTGTAGACATCGCCGAGTACATTTAGAGTGTATTTTAGTACATTTCGTACATTAGTACACTGTTTTACAATGCTATCGAGATGTTTTTCTTTTTTGTACATTCTAAGTGAACAAGTGGAGTGATTGAAATTTAGTAAATTTTGAGCACTTATATCAGTGTTCTCGAAATATACTCGAAATTTGTTGTTACGAATGACTAATCTCGATATAGATATGACGCATGTGCATGATTAAATTAACATTTTTTTTATGGCGGGTATCGATGTTCTCCGTGAAAATACTTTTAATTTCTTTTCATCCACAGGTATATGATTCTCATCGTGGTGGCCATATTTTGTGGCAGAGGAGATGCGCAGGTCGTTCAAAAAACTGCCATGTTCGATGAGCTGATAACACCAGGCTATCCCGAAACATATCCTAACCACCTAGACATGAGATGGAATATCAGTGTTCCAGACGGATACCAAATAAGGCTCTATTTTACCTTATTCGATGTTGAGTATTCTGCAGATTGTGAATACGACTATGTGAAGGTATGCTTTGGGACGTCTATCAACGTTGTACTTCATGATTTACATAAATCTCCCCATCCGACGCTGGAAATACCTATGCCATTGTGTAAAAATCACACATTTCTGGAATTTGATAACAGGTGCCCGCGGTATGATTGCCTATAGACAGTTACATTGTTTTGGATTAACAGTAATTTGTCTTTGAAGTTCAAACAATGCGTATACATCCACTTTGATAAAGTTACGACCTTTAGAAAACGGGGCTTATGCAGATGCGGTGATGCAGTGAGCGCGCCCATGCCCAGCTGTGTTCGGAAATGTGACCGCATGAATTCAAAGTCCACTCAATCGATATCGGTCACATTCATGCATAGCAGCTGGGCATGGGCGCACTCACTGCATCACCGCATCGGCATCTGCATAAGCCCGGTTTTCTAAAGGTCGTAAATAAGCGTAAGGCCGGTGTAAAAGGGAATACGGTAGGCTCGGAGCCATAGTCCGGGCTTCATAGACGACAACGGAATGAAGCGTGAGGCAAATGTTGCATGAAGAGTCAACTGAATCGAGTGCCCTATTGCTTACCGTTGTAAAACAGTATTGGCAAAACCGTCAACATTAATATAACATTTGGTACTATCTTATGTGGAATACAAAGAAACGAGCAAAAAAAAAAAAACAACAGCATCAACAATAACAACAACAAAACAAAAACAACAGCAGTAGTAAAAATAGCAACATCAACAATTAAATGGGGAAAAAATCAAAGTCAAACGCTTGGTAACTCATAATGCTAAATTTCTTAAGTACTTTGCAACTTCTCCCGCTTATGGTACATCCATAATTTCTCGGAAAAAAAAACATTGCAAACCAACAATTTATCCGAATTTATTGTTAAAGAAGGCGAAAACAAAAAAAAATCTTGTCCTGCACCAATAATGTGATAGAGGATCGGTTGGAAAATTGTGTGTTTACAAAAATGGCTCAGGTAGACAAGGGTTAAGCTCAACAATAATTTAGGACGTATATCCTAAGATATTACAATTGTTTTAACTAAATAAACTATGCATTCCTCTTACAGATCACGAGCGGAGATCGAAACATAGGCACATATTGCGGTACAAATGAGGTCATGAAGGAGTATACTCCAATTGATACCGTTCTGACGTCATATCCGGACAATAAACTTTCGGTACAGTTTCACACGGACTTTTCAAATGACGAACAATTCAAAGGATTTGTGGGACATTATTACGCAGATGGTAAGATTTAAAGCCACTATCAGTGATTTTTTCACAATGTAAACAAATCGCGCCCCCTATTTTTCATCAACATCCATTTGTTTACACAGTTAATTGTATTGGAAATAGTGGTAGTAAAGACCCCCGTAAGTGGCTAAGCCTAACACGCCGTATTTGTCAAGAAATAATGATATTTATGCTTTGTTTACTAGTAAAAGTCGGTATCCGACTTTTATTAGGTCTAGAAACAGTCGTAAATGGCACCTCCAAGACCGTTTTAAAATGCTTAAATGTCTGTTTTTCACAAAGAAAAATAATATAAGGTGTTGATATGACGTAACATTAGCAATTTAGAGACAAAATCGGCATTTTAAATTTTGAAAAAAAAAACGACTGCATGATAGTGGCTTTAACATGTGAATATTAATGACAGTAGTTCGCACGCGAAAACAGGATTGTTACCCTTCAAACTACTAAGAGACTCAACGTCCCTCAATGAAATTTTCGCCGGTGGGAGGGGTGGGGTTTTGCATTGTTCCTTTGATTTCGATACTGATAACACTATCATTAGCTATACCCGTAATTTTGTTATTTAATTATGTACTTATAGATTAATTTTTTTTTAAAAAAAGGTGGGTTGGCAAAGGGGGTTTTCTTTATCATTCATATTATTCATTTGTATCACTCACTCCATCTCGACACCGTTGGGCCTTCGAGGAACGCATGCGTTAGAATTTTTAAATATATTGGAACAAACAATACACATTATCCTCCTCATCGGTTAGATGAATAATACTAAGGCTTTGGTGCCTAAAATTATTTTTTTGCAAATAAAATATAATTTATTTAAAAATGGAAGTTTGTTCTTTTACACGCGTTCAGTTGCAATTAAAAAATCTTCCTTCCAATGCAGGGCATTTTTAATAAATGTTTTTTAAAAACATGTAATTTTTATTTGTTAACGATAATTGAAGAATGGCAATAAATGGCCGGATGTGAACCGTGCCTCAACTATAGTCGCTACTACTCTGTTGCCTGTCGCATTGGATTAACAAATAATGGGCGATCACACGCTCCTGCATTGGTCAGAACCACAGTAGAACACTGCTATACGGTACACAACCATAACTCGCTTATTAGTAAAAATTTGCTCAACACTAACTTTTGTGTAAGACAAGCATCAGGCGACTGTGTAAGCGCGTAGATATTTTTGTGACCTATGACTGTTGCCATGGACCGAGATGTGTGAGTCGGAACAAATGCAGCGCCGCAAACACCTGTATCGTGTCAGTATGCTTCACTGATCTTTGGATTTTTCATTGTTCGGGGGGGATGATTAGTTTAGTAATTTTTGACAGGTTTCTCCTAGGTCGCTATCCAATCAATCACTACAGGATCGCCAAAATTCGGATATTAATTGAATATATGCGTGTTTCAACTGACACGTACACTAGCAATAACCAGTGTGCGGCGTGCGCTACCTACTTTCACACTTCAACAAAAATCTCCTCGCTCTCTTCTTTTCCCTCTCTACCCCCCCCCGCATTCGAGCTATGTATCAACCAAGATTTGATCTTAATACCATAATTATTTTGTGACTATACTGTCATTTTCAGAATTATTTTTTTTTAAAAATGCCAAACTTACAAATTCCTGAACCAATTCCGATGATTCAACCAGCAAAAAGTGGTTATAAAAGTCATCATCTGTATATTTGGCATGTTTATTGGGGAGCGTGGACAAGCGGTTAAGGTGCTTGCCTGCGGCGCAATTTACAAAAAAATCCCGGGTTCGAATCCCGGTGGGGTCAATTGCTGGGATTTTTTAGGGTGCTCAATTCTGGATTTAATCTGTCATACGAGCTGTTGATTAAATACAGAATACCTCTCTCCTCCATGGTTCCTTGGATTGGGTGCAAATGAATCATGAATCATCCCGTCCCTCGGAGGGGACGTTTAAGCCGTTGGTCCCGTATGTCAGAGGAGTCACAACTGTCAATGTACATCGCATCCGTGTCGCACAAGAGTAGGTTAAACCCCTGGCTGGTCCAAATCCGCCCCCCTCTCAAAAAGCGGGCCAAGTTAGGAGCGTCGTATCTGGAATAACTCGGCCCCCGATTCAGCTGATCAGTTGAATAAATCCTGACACCACCACAAGCCAGCACCGATGACTTGTGGATACTCAAAGAAGCTGTTTATTACTAAATCCCTTGCCCTTTAGACCCGGAATTTAATAAAAACGGGACATATCGCCATTTTTAACAAACGCGGTCAACATTGATTTTTTAGCTTATTGTCGAGACTAAACTATACACCGGACAACTGGTATAATCCACACCTGTTGATTACCCGAGCTGTTCCAAATAACGCTGCCTGTGATTGGACAGTTAACGTCGAAAGTGGTTACGTCATTAACTTCTCATTTGATTTCATGGATATAGAGGCACATCCAACCGTTGATTGCCCGTATGATTTTGTCATGGTAATACTTTGTCTCTCTTGTTTGCCTGTGTTTTAATGGTAATGCTATTTATGGTGCTTGTAAAAATACGCACGCATAAATTGCTTCAAATGATCTAACGACGCTAAATGATTATACATATGGAGAAATAAATACCAGAATCATTTAGTTTTTGGTGTTAAAAATAACATTTATGGAAACATAACTTTCAAAACGCACATAGGAAAAAACAGCCAAAGCTAACAAACAACTTCGACAAATTTAATTTTTCAGTATATTGTTCTTTTTTTTATTTTTGATTGTCTGCTTGATGTCTCCTATCTTACTTCATCCGATTCAAGGTTGAAGCAGATGGCGTGAAACATGGACCTTTCTGTGGTGGCCCGCCGATCAATCCTCTACCAGCGTCAATCGTAACAAGTGGGCATACACTTCGTGTTCTGTTTCATTCGGATAGCTCATTGAACCAGCATGGATTCCGGGCGAGGTATTATGTTACAGGTATTTCACTCTTGATAATATCTATTATTTTTTTTCTTTACTTTTCTTTTGTTTGTTTTCTTTTGTTTTTATTTATTCATTTATTTATTTGAGATACCTGCGTCCCAAGGGACAGACCCCGAGAGAAAAATTAAGAAGATTCATGGTTGATATAGGTGTGTTGGGCCAAGGTTGGACTGAGCATCAGAGGTTATCAGGTTGTAGAAGTAACTTATGTTCATCATTTTAGGTTGACGTGCCTGCACGGCTTGCCTCTCAGGCCAGGGCTAGTAACATCATTATTGTGTGTTTGGCATGCTTTTTGAAAAGTATACACATAGTATACGGTACTTCAAACAATTGCTATTGTATGTGTTAGTCTACCTGGTACCCGTCATATCAATATCTCGAAACAAGTCTATGCAATATTGAGCGTCCAAAATGGCAGTTAATGTCAGTCAGTAAAGGTTAGTAATTCATTTACAATGTAGGCGTATATGGTTTTTAGTTGGATTGTCACTTCCAAAATTAAGACTATATCTTCAGTGTCATTGAGTCGGTATTCATCAAATATTCTAATACGGATGCCAATGAACGACTAAAACCTACCAAAAACAAAGAGACACATAATCTATTAGTATATCGATTACTCTGATTACCTAATGATATGAAAACTCACCTGATTGCCTTACAGGGATATACACAAATATTACAGTTAGGTTAGATAATTTATCAATTATCCGTCTTAGAGTATTGGATGCCCTCTTGTATGCTATATTGAAGGAATTTATTTTCACATTTTGACAAATAATTCTTATGGTTTTAATTAATTTCTTGACTGTCAAACCTCCAGGATAGATACCAAATTCCCAACCTGCAGTAGACCACAGAATATGTTAATTGGTCAGAATGAATGTATTAACGAGACAGGCTCCGAAAATACTCAAGGTTTCTCCCCCGTCCAGCCACCCATCGGATTCAGAATCAGCATAAAAAATGGTCTAGAAACAGTAAAAAAAATACTATAACAAAGTCACAAAGCTCGGACTATAATGTTTTCATGAATGAATCCACACACACACACACACACCAGCACAAACACCATCACACCACCACACAAACACACACACACACACACACATATACACCACACACAGCCTCACACACCACACAAACTCGCGCGCGCACACACACACACACACACACACCCACACACACACAAAATAAGTGTTTAGGAACATTGGAATCTGCCATTTGTGTTTTTATATCACTTCTAGTCTTGTTGTCTTTGAGAAGCGACTTATCAAGATGGCCTAAGAATTGGTATTTATAAGTACCGAATTAGTTACTATCCAAACGAACATGTTACCAATAATTTATCCATGTTACAGCTAAACCATGCGTTGATATTGAGCCACCACCATACGGGAGTATGGTAGGGAGCAACTTTACATTCAAGCAACATGTCCAGTTCAGCTGCAATCCAGGATATACATTAGTTGGTTCAGAAGTAAGAACATGTATTGCTGATGGAAGTTGGTCTGGTGAAGAGGCCAGATGTCAATGTAAATATGACAATTTTTTTGTATTATTTGATTTGAGTTATTGATGTTAGCGAGATGCTTGACGAGAGCGAGAGATAGAGAGAGTAATAGTTGTGATGATATTTCTGTGGAGACCGACAGGTTAAACACCGCAAAATCACTTATATACTATAGTATTTGAAATAGAGGGGCCTCTCTCAGGCTTGTTTAGGCAATTTTGCAAACAGTTCACTCAAAGACCCCATTTTTTTAAAATTCAGCGAATTTGAAACCGAAAAAATGCCTACTTTTGGGCAAGTTGGCTGTTTCTCACCCCAAAACTACATTTTTAGACGTCCTTGGTCACCGGATGCCCCTGGGTGTAAAAGCGCCCGCCTTACACCCATATCTATTTCACACGTGAGTGTCCCCAGTTGTCATGCCTTACAACTCTATGGGTCTCTGATATGGCAAACTATACGTTTAGAATCTTTATTACAAGATGAAGGAAAATATTTCTCAAATTAGATTCACTCGACAATTTTGCCATTTTTACCTCGTTTGTATGACCTTTGCTTGGTCTTTGCACTTAAATAAAACATCTTGCCCTTTATATTTGTGTAATTAATTGTCAAAATGTGGAAATCATTTCACTTAGCAGCTGTGCAATATGTCTTGCTTGCGTATTGACAATTCCACAATTTAAAAAAAAAATACTCAGTTGTTTGGATTTTATCTGTGGAAATTAGAAACGCATTCGTCTTTTCGCTAAGCCTTTTGAAAGTAGTTCTTGGGAAAGATAATCCTATTCCTTCTTCTGGAGAATCATTATGCTTTCTAATTAAAATGTTTTTGTTTCCATTTTTAAGTGGTTGACTGTGGCGAACCTCCGCCTCTTAAAAATGGCCACATTCTTTACTACAACCGGAAGAATTTCACCTACACGAACGATATAGGATTCAAATGTGACAAATATTATGAACTCATCGGCCAAAGTATTCGCATTTGTGAAGCAGATGGGCAGTGGTCGTTCGACGAGCCAATATGTCAGCCGAGTAAGTAAAGATAAAGATAATAATGAATCAGAACATTACATTGTTGGTTGCCTCTCAAACAACAGTCCAGATTAAGTGCACATATTTTACAATATGTGTTGAAAACTAAATATACTTATGTACTTTTTTCATACTTTTTGGTATGACAATTGTTTATAGTTAATTTGTTCAAATCATCTCAGCGTATATTTTACACATTATTTTACCCATTCGTCATTACTATATACGGCTTTTCAGCCAATCGGCGTTTGGATTTCTGAGATGATGACCCCTATTGAGATCTTGAAATTGGTCGCAAAGTGTGTGCGTAATCAGATTTTCCATCCACTCTGCCATCAGACACCAGCCAATAATAATGGCAATATTTTGTTTAATTTGTAAGGACAGAGAATCCACTGGCCACCTATGGGGTGGGGTGGGGAGGGTGCAGGTATGGGCGCTCATTTTCATCCCATATTATAACATTGGGTCGTTTTATTTTTGAAATATACTACTATATTCCTAACACCAGTAGAGGAAACTCTGCTCAATTGGTATAAAGACGCCGTGCTAAAGTATATTTTCCCAAGACCGATCTTCCAACCATGTGACCAAGCCGTTCCATTAGCATGGAGAGGAGGCTACTTACCAAGGAAAATATCGATAGAATTATTGGACTGAAAAAGGCCACAACAAAAAATAATTATGTTAACACTATCCATTGTACGCTGACATTAACATCCATGTTACATCAGACTGCCCCTAATTACATTAACCTTACTGTATCGCTGATATGTATTACATAGACCAAATGTTAAACAAAAATCTTACCAAAAGTCTACAGACTAAAAAGGAAATCTTATTAATGCAGGAAGTTGAAAGAAAGTAAATAAAAAATAAATGTGGCCTCTGCAATGATGTTAACTAGCCACACTCCATTGATTTTAAAAGATTATAGCTTTGTGATTCCATTCACTTGCCAATTTCACAGGTCACGATTTTCAAAGCCTAAAACTAATACGCAAATGGTTCGATTCCCGGCTCTTTTTAAATTGAACATTCAAAATAGCTGCTTTATTAATTCAAAAGTATTCAGAATTGGTCGGTTGAAATAGGTTTGCACAGGGCAGCTTATACTTATTTACAAGACAGTATACCTGTTCAGATTATAAATGACCGAAGGTTGGACAAAAGTGATATCTTTGGACAACTGGCAAATATATACCTGAAGACAGTACATCTTTGCTTTTGATCATCATCCTTGCCCACCCCAGCACCAAAGATCGCTCTTCAGAAAACGTACTTTAGTAATGCGGATTTTGCGGGTTTGAGTCCAGCTAAGCGCACATGTGTTGTGGTATTTTTGGGTCAGATATATTAATTGTTCCATATTTTCAGATGTATCTAGACTGAATGGCACGTATTTTTGGGCATTACTATATGAATGGGTCATATTTTCGTGACACTACTATGTGAATGGGTCATATGTTTGAACATTACTATATGACTGGGTCATATTTCTTAAAAGTATGCTTACTAAAACATCAGTTGGTCCATTTTTTGACCCGTTGGAGGCACGCTTGGGTGAAATAGCGTCCGGGCCACCTATAGTATATGGTACGGGTGATATTATATAATATTAAGCATTTCACACTGTTACAGGTCTGCGTAATGCGTCAAAAGAAAACTTGCACTTAAAAGTTTGGATTAACGGTAAAATGCAGGAATGTTGAATATTCTCTATCACATAGCGATTAGTATATATGGACCAGTATTATGTGCATGCAAAAAACATGATTTGTTGAAAATTGAGGGCGCTCTCCTCTGATAATCTCTGAGTCAGCCTTTAAATCCTGGCAAGTGACCCTGTCGTGACTTGAACCAGAAATCTACTGCACCAAAGGCGAATACCCTAACTTTAACTCTGATTGCTTGAGGCCTTTCGTCGTATTTTAATCCACATTATACAATCCAAAATATGTTTACTAGAAATCTGTAATGAATTATACTAATTACAAAATACAAATTGTTTTAGAATGTGGATTAGCTACTTTCCTCAGACGGGACCCGCCAAGAGGCCGAGTTGTTGGTGGGCGCGAGGTGGCCCGTGGATCTTGGCCATGGCAAGCTCTCATAGAGATCACCGCAAGAGAAACGGAATGGGACCGTTCGGAGCATATTTGCGGTGGTTCGCTCCTCAATGAGGAATGGGTACTTACTGCAGCTCATTGTGTGACTGGTGGGAATGAAAACCATCTCCAGATCACCTTTTGGTAAAAGCGTTCAATCGGAGTCCACGCTTCGTGCTAGGCTTTGGGTTTACATGACAGAACAAACGAGGATGCCAGTACGGTAGTTGTAAGTACCAGTCCATTTTAAGGATATACGTAAATTAACTCGACATGGCGTTACATATATATATTTCCCACAGA
The DNA here is from genome assembly GCA_023653785.1 of Ophioderma brevispina. Classification (NCBI taxonomy): domain Eukaryota; kingdom Metazoa; phylum Echinodermata; class Ophiuroidea; order Amphilepidida; family Ophiodermatidae; genus Ophioderma; species Ophioderma brevispina. Next base: position 59,841 of record JAMKCH010045175.1, on the reverse strand, counting down.
TTGGTAAAAAATGATTTAACAATCTAAGCCTGTATTTAATCCGATCTTACCTTAACACATAAGTGCATAAGGGGGTCCATTTGGATCGAGGATTTCGTTTTTCGCGCGCCATGTTTTAACATGATTATTTATTGGGCAAAAATTATTTTTGCCCAAGATTTTATGTGATTGCCTAAAATAGTATTTTGGCTCATAAAGAAATATTGGTGGAAATAATCAATTCGGCCATGGCGTTAATTCTAATTAGCATAAACAAGCATATTCACAATTTATCTTACTCCATCGTACTGGAGTATTGTTATTGAATTTTAATTTCAGCAATGCAATTGTATTTATGTCCTACTATTATGAGAAGATTTGCAGAAAAAAGATGGCGGAAGATATTGCCATGCGTCATAAAAATTACTTTTGGACCGCCGTTTTGAATCTTTATAACCGATGTTCATTGTTTTCCTGTTTTGATGTAAGAGTTTTGGTAAGAAATTTCAACGGCAAAGTAGTTTTCTTAAGTGTTAAGATATTCACTTACTCACTTTTGATACATGACTTACTTTAAAAAAAATAATATTTTAGTAATGTATACGTGGGCTTAATCAGAGGTACACATTAGATTGCACTCGTAAGAAATTCGCAAAGTGCTATTTTCTGTCCGTAAACGGAAACTACAGTACAGTGGCCTATAGGTCCCTACAGCATTTGCAAATTTTGGAAATAAGATACTCTCAAGGATAGCTTTTGTGCCATACATAAAATAGAAGGTGCTAAAATCACGAAATGCAACTTTAATCACAACCAACCAACGATTGGGACAAGTTCAATAGCACATTTGAAAAGAAATATCCGTACGTAAACGCCCAAATAGTCATTTTCTTCAAATCTTTTAACACCATTTTTTTTCAGAAACAAAATTAAGAATTTAAGAGCAAAAAGGCTTAATGTTATTGAAGGAGAGGATGACGTTAAATTCTGGTATGGAAAATGATTGTGGTACATCCATTGAAAAGCAGTAACAAATCTTATAATGCTATTTTTTGTCATTGTATCTCTCTATTACTACAGGTGTACTCAGACGATATTTTGATTCATCCAGACTACGATGCTTCAACCTACGATTCTGATATCGCTCTTCTTCACCTGAATCAATCAATTACTTTCACTGATTACATTCGACCAATATGTCTGCCTTCTCAAAACCCTTCAGCAAACATGACGGTAACTCTTTAGTCATTAAGCATTTGCAGCTACTACACTTCGCACTTGTTTCCTTTTTATATTAGATAAACTTTCGAAACCTTCGTCACCAACAATTCCTATTATTTTACACAAAAATGGTAAACATTGTATTTTTTGGCCAAAAAGTGCCCCAAAATTGTCAAAACGTCTTGTGTTTAATCACTGAGAATATGTCAATGGAATCAGTACCAAGTTTTACGTAGGAAAACCTTTTCAAACCATTGCCACCAAAAATGGTCATTTTTGGCAAAAAGTTGCCAAAATTCCAAATGTCTTTAAGAGGGTTAAATAAGACCATTGCCACTAAAGATATTGATTATATTTCCCAAAATTGTAAAACAGATATCATTTTAGCCAAAAGGTGGCCAAATGGCGAAAATGTCATGAGTAGGGTTGATACTACTGTTCTTCTTCTTCTCTTTCTTCTTCTACTTCTTTTTCTCATTCCTCTTCTTCTTCTTCTTTTTCAAATGGCGCCACTTCTTATGTTGGAATCAGTACCAAGTTTTACGTATAGTCAGAGAGAACGTTCATGTGACCGTACAGTTGAGCATATATACAATTATTTTTGCTGAAAATGATAGATTAGGGGACGTAGAATAAGAATCTGCCGGGTGCCACCTGGGCATCCTTGGGCGTTTTGAGAAATCCAAGATGGCGTCGCCATAAATGATAATTATCTATTCAACCCTATATTATCAAACTATGGAGTTACTTGATATACTATAGGATCCAATGAACAAGTGTATGACACTTGTAACATTAAGTCATACTTCAAATTCAAAATTGAAGCCAAGTCCAATAATTTCAAAATATGCCCTAAAACAGCAAATACCTGCGATAAAAATAGACATGAAGGACTTAGGTTATGTTGTTAGACACAATAAATGTATTTGTGATACTTTTAAAGTTGTAACATGACGTCAATCAATATGGCAGCCAAAAACGTGAACATCTTCAAAAATACTTGACACAAACTTGTAAGTATTACAGCCTTCAAATCGAAATCAATGTGTGAATGAAATTAGAAATGTACCTTTGATCCTAACCAATGTACAGCATACATTTCAATTTGTTTTAAATGCGCCTTTTTATCAAAATAAAACTAATGTGGCGCAAAGTTGTCAAAATACCATAGGAATTGCATTTTTTCACATATATTTCACTCATTTTATAATTTGACCCATTTTTATTTATCGGGATTACCTGGTATTACTTGGTTATGATCATAGGTACATTTCTAATTCTTTCATTGACACAATAATTTATACTTGAAGGTAATTTTTAGATATTTGTGTCAAGTATTGTTTGAAGATATTCACGTTTTTGGCTGCCATATTGATTGGCGTCATGTTACAACTTCAAAGTATCAGAAACACATTTATTGTGTCTAACAACATAATCTAAGCACTTCATGGTTATTTTTATTGCAGGTATTTGCTGTTATAGGACCTATTTTAAAATTATTAGTTTTGGCTTCCATTTTGACTTTGAAGTAGGACTCAATGTTACAAGGCCATGCACTTGTTCATTGGTCCTAATAGTATATTTATTACTCCACATTTGATAATATAGGGTTGGAATAGATAATTATCATTTATGTCGACGCCATCTTGGATATATTCTCAAAACGCCCAAGGGGCCAAGTGTGGCACCCGGCAGATTCTAATTCCACACCACACACTGCCTTACTATCACGTTCAGCATTATACTCAACTTTAGACTGTCACGGCCTACTTGGACCATATCTCTGCCTGAGCATAGCAGGCAAAACTTTTCAAACTAAAATGGTCTTTTTTTTTGGAAAAATTTGCCAAAATTCTCAATGTCTTAAGAGGGTAAAATGAGACCATTGTCCACTAAAGATATTAATTATATTTCCCAAAATGTAAAACAGATATACATTTTAGCCAAAAGGTGGCCAATGGCGAAAATATCTTGAGTATGGTCGATCTACTGTCTGCTTCTTTTTTTCCTTTTCTTTCTTCTCCCTCCTCTTCTTTTTTAATTGGCGCCACTTCTTATGTAGGTCAACTTTTCCGAACATCTACCACCAAAAATTCTGATTAAAACCACTGAAAAGTTTTACCTTTAAGAGGTACATGTTTTCTATTTGTTTGTCTCTTTTGTCTCTTGTCCTGCTGGCATCCCTTGTGTTACCCTATCTTTATATTGTTATCTCCTCCACTGCTTTTTTTTTTATTTACAACACGCATCTAACCTCAGTTTTAATAACCTCTTATGTCACACTCAGGTCGGAGATGAAGACATCAGAGTAGAAATTGACAGTGCCGACCAATCGACTGCAGGAGCTGTCGTAAGGTTGGGGAGTCACAGAAACTGGTTTTACTTGTCAATGTTCTTAAAAGAAGTTTATGTCCAGGTTGTGACAGACAGACATGTAGGGATCAACTGAATACGACGTTACAAGAAATATGGTGTGTGCAGAGGTGTCGAAGGTAATTTTGGTATGTTGTTAGATCATCTTAAGCAGGGCACGACAAGTTATACCACTAACCTGGCTGGCCGTAAGGATCCAAAATCTTGGATGAACTACTTTTTTGCATGGCATCTGGAACAAGCGGCTTTAAAATGTCTGAAAATGCACTAGTTATACATGTCTTAAGAAAGTTATGGACTTTCATGATTGACATGGTAAGTGGCATATGGTTTTTCCTCCTCAAACTAGGTGGCCATTTGGACAGATTAATTTGAGCGCAAATTTACTTACTCCGCGCTCATCAATTTTACAACTATCTTTTGGCGACTATAGAGAATTTTTGTTGCCGGTCTGACGGTCGGGCGAAAGTTGGTGATTCGTAACTAAAAACATTTCCTATGCTGTGGCCATTTGGTTACTTGGTGATTTTAGCTTGTATATACTTTGGTGTGATAATTGTGTGTATTTTTCCTTTCCTCTGTGAGATTTAAATATGAAGAAACAATGCTCAAACTTGCCTTTTCTCAATATAGAACCTACTATGTGTATAACGCGAGTTATTGGTGTGTAACCTACGCATGGATCGGAATTAATTCGGTCCCCAATAGTAGGGAGCGCCGGGTTTGATTTATTTGCTGCAGGGGCTGTTGCATACTGAATAACCATTTAAAAGCGGCAATGGCACATTTGACAAAATATGAAATTCTAATTTGCTCCAAAATATGAGTTGTCCAACATTTTCTGAAGTGTGTTTTGCAAAAATGATTCCGCGGCAACTGGTTGCTTATTTATATTTTAATTACTAATAATAGGGCATACTAATTTCAGCCTTTGTTTTAATACAGTGAACTTGAGCACATCAAAATCGCTTTTGTTTTCACTTCCAAGGGATTTCTGCAGGGCCAACAGTGCAAAGTAGGAGATCTAGGTCTTTTTTGTATGAAATCACTACATATGACCCCACAATGCATGGCATAAAATCCTCCCTCCTTGCACCTTTAGGTTGGAAATTTAATACTACATTGGAGGACCCTCGGCGATTTGACATAAATGAAAATTAACGTTTTAAGTGCCCCCCCCCCCCCCTTTGAAAGCATTTCTTTATGCTACAACCTAATTTCATACTACAACCTAATGCTAATGTTTTTCGATCTTTTTTGGTAGGGATAGGCGATTCCTGCAAGGGTGACAGTGGTGGTGCGTTGATGTTTCAGAACTCCACAACACTTCGATTTTACGCATACGGCATAGTCTCATGGGGCAATCCACAATGCGGCGCAGTTGGAACTTATGGAGTCTACACTCGGACGGAGAATTTCGCCAACTGGATTTTAAGGAATTCTGCTATAAATAGAGGATCAAATTAACACTCCTAGTTAACTATAAATAAAAAAATAGTTCAGTTTAGTAACAGCCGTATTTCCAAAATTAGTCATTCTATGACTTGGGTAGGTCTTGTTAGTAATTCTAAATATCAAACGCACTTGAAAAATATAAAGTCAAGCATGTATGTCCACACTAAGGAAATTCATGGAAATTCAATCTACTAAGAATGTCCTCGCAGTAGAGGAAGGGGAATTAATCCTCTTGAATTGATTGTAGATTCCTCAGAAAAAAAGTGGATTGGACCTTAATGAACTGAATTACAATTCATTGCGCCACTGCGATTGGTCGGCTTATTACCACCGTCCAAGATCGACATCGTCTTTCACAATTCATTTATCGATTACGCAACCGCTCTCCCAGGTCAAAAAATTCCAGTTGATCCCAGTTGAAAGTTGTTCATTTTCCGTGACGGAAACTAATTGGTTTTCAACTGTTTTTAAACTGTTTGGTAACTGTTCTTCACCGAGTTCAACTGGTCAGTAAAAAAAAACAAAAAAAACTGGTTTTGAAATTTGTGTCCATTTTCCCGCACGACTCACTGGTTCAACTGGATTCAACTAGATATTCAACTGGGACACTGGATATCACTGGGATCACTTGTATATTCAACTGGGATCAACTGGCAATATTAACTGGGATCAGCTGGGATTTCAACTGGTTCCATGAAACCTTTCAACTGGATCAACTGGAATTTTGGACCGGGGCTGTGAGCAGATGGTCGAATTGAAATGCCGAACCCGATAGGGGGTCATACTTCATCGGCGACGTGTGCCACACGCTAGCCTTTCGACATGCTTTTTTACACAACGTTATGTTCATGCACAAATCATGTTGAAGTACTAGCGTCGCCGACGTCTGCCATGGAAGTAGGAACCCGCACATAATAGGGCTCTTACACGGGCACTAGTCCGCATTAATGCAGATCATTGGTACTTCCGAGTCCCGCGGTTTTGTCTACACGGGCTATCGTGTAACTGCACAACGAAAAATATTGTATTGTAACGCGCACAAAAGCCAACACGTCAGCGCCCTATATGGTATACTGCACAAAGTGATAGTCAGACAGACCCAGCACAGCTATATACGTATCAATTTGGTACTTCCGAGATCCAGATCTGTATAGACGTGCGTTGGACTGCCTAACACTGATGCACGTTTTCACGCTGTTACAACAATAGTATTGGATATTTAAAAAAATGTAAACGTATGCACCGCTATATAGAGCGGACATAAAACGTCCGGTTTGACAAAAAAAACCGCGTCGAGTTTTCAACCGCGATGACGGCGCGTTTTGCAAGTTCGTCACGCGATGACGTGAGTTCGGCAAGTTCGCAACAACGAGAACGGCGGAGAGTTTGCAAGTTTGTAACGCGATGGCCGGCGATTGCAGTGTAACGCGATGACGGCGAGTTTTACATAACGTTTGCAAGCACGGGTCACAATCGAGTTTGCAGAAATGTTGTCCGGTGACAGAAGGCTAACAACAATTGTCAGGACGTCCACCAAGAGCTGTTATTCAAGCTTAACCCTCGTCTCACCTGAGCATTTTTTGTAACAAAACTCCCGAAGGGGGGTGGTTACCACACCCCCACCCTGTGATTTTCTTTACGGAACACCCGATTCCTGTAAATTTGGTACCAAAGATAAGCTTATAGTTCCTCCTTCTTTCCATTGGTACCACATAAGTACTAACATCCCCATTATGACGCAGTCACCATGCCCGTCTATGTTGAGAAAGTAGAAATGATATAGGTGGACAATTGATATTTCGCAATTTTAGCGTACTCAAACACCTATAAAGCTCTAAAATGATTTCTTTATATAAAACTAGTCATTCCCATCAAGTAGAGTCAAAACCGCATGAAAATCTGATTTTCCTAACCCTTTTGGCGAAAATTGAATTTTTCACTGTGTTTGTCTATGGAAATTGCAGTTTTTTTGCCGACATGCTAACTTTTATTATGTCATGTGACGTCATTCTAGGCATGTTGGTACTCATTTTGGTATCGAAGGACAGAGGAGGACCATAGCTATCTATTGGTACAGTCAAATCAATTGTAATGTGATGTTCCTCCTGTGTTGTGTTAGTCATGTTGGTACTTCTCTTTCGGAGGGGGGGGGTGGTTACCACCCCCCCCCCCCCCTATCGATCACTTTGGGACACCCGGTATCTTAATTATACCCCGGTGGATTATTTTGTTTTGGAATTAAAAGGAGCGGAACCATGTCAATTGACAATTAACATTAAATAATTTTGTCCGACCAAAAAAGGGGGTTTAGCAAGCCGGGGAAAAAACCTGAAGGGGGACGAGGGTTTCAAACTTTATGGGTTGTAGAAACAGTACGCTCAATCACCGTCGATCCACAAAGATCGATGCTGATCTGAATTATCCGGTGCACGTACTCTTATGTGTGTGTGTCCCGCGTGACCAAATGACATGTTGTTTACCAACGTCCGAATGCGCCGTTTTTTTTTGTTTTTTTTTTTTAACAGGGGGTGGGGGACTTTTGAATATTTTGTTAAATTTGTTTATTGTCCTATTAAATTATTATTATTTTTTTTTGATCTATTTTAATTTTTTTTACCGATAACCTTTTTATGCCTGTTCTTAAAGAAGTGGCGTATTGCGTAAAAATTACGCAGCTTTATACTGGTAATTTTCTAAATGTAATATTGATTGTCAGAGGAACAAATATAAAAGTAACGTTTTTAGTTCTACGTAACAGTACAAACTTGCGATCATCACTTGCAAAGGTCAATCGGAAAGATTTATATTTTTTAATGAATATAGAGTTGTGTTAAAATCTTCTTGTATTGTAAATGAAAACGAGAATGTAGGCCTATATGAGGTACGTGAAGGGGACAATTATATAACGATGGGGAAAAAAATGAATAAAATTTGACATTTCAAAATTATGGGAAATGCATAGGTTATCAGGTTCAGTTCATTTATTTTATTTATCCGAACAGCGATTATTGAACAAATCGAATACAAAATAATGTTATGAACTACTTGGTGGTCGAGGGCCCGGTTTCCTAAGTGGGCGAAGTATGGTTCGTACGAAAGCTATAATAAACGCATGTTGAAACAAGACAACAAATTTTGGTAATGAAAAGTTCCATTAGGACGCACTTACCCTTTCAAAAATGCAGTCCACAGGCAGACTTTCAGCCCATTATTTGTCCACTATATTTCTTTTTGCATTCATTGCATTGCGGAAAAAATATCGTAAAACTTCTGGAAACCGTTGCGTGACTTCAGCGTTAGATTTCTTAGATGATGAACCATGTGGTTATATGTTTGGGATATGACGTCAGATCGCGAAGTTCAGAAACGAGTCTCATCTGCCGTACCGGCCCCATTCGCTTGGTATTAAATGACGCACACACCACACTGTATTGCGGGTGGAAGAGATTACAATCATTGTGACAGAATCTCGTGACAATTCCGATGCTACCACGAACATTCCGAAGGTTCGCTAAGCGGTCAAAGCACATGGTATTGCCACCATTTTTAAACAAGACATGTGAATAGCTGACACGCGGATTTTAAAAAATTCGCCGATTTCTTCTTGGCAGTCAGTAATAGTGTGGGTTGGTGTGTATCCCCGTAGGATTTTCATGATTTAAAATTGATTTTTTTTGTTGGCTGTTTGGGTTTCAATACGACCTAAACTGTCAGAAAATGATGGGGTTGCAAATTTTTCCTACTGATGCCCACTTTTCAAGGGGCAAAATGTTAGTACAGGGAAAAATATAAAATCGGCCAAATTGTGTTTAATGTACAATAACGCGTTCGTCTCGTCATCAGGATTAGAAAAAAAAAGTATATATTGCCGAGGTTCCAACCTTTTGTTAAAGGGTATAGCCCCATAATGTTCAAGGTCACCCTGGGGGGGTAAATGCTCCGATGTTGTTTGTGAAAGTTGTGTCAAATGATTCCTTGTGCATACTGAAACAGAAAATGCATTTTAATTGATCTTTCATTCACCATTGCGACATCCATGGAAAGTTTGGTGACCCCCATAGACATGTAGGGAACCTGCGACATGTTGCATGTAATTAGCCCAAAACCAAAGTCAACACACTGAAATATCCTTTTTGGATCATGTGAGACAAAAAAAAACCTTATCACCAGTTTCAACAAATTGGCATGGGTAAATTTTACCCCAGGCGACTTGAACCATTATGGGGCGATAGCGCTTTAATAAAGGTTGGAAGATAGGCAAATATATACTTTTTCTATTCCTTTATAAGGGAGACGAAAATTTTACTATACATTTAAAACCAATTTGACTGGATTTTAAACTTTTCCCTGTAGTAACATTTTAACCCCTTGAGAAGGGGGCGGCAGCAGTCCGAAAATTTGACCCAATCATTTTCCGACTGTCTGGTCCCTATGAATGAGACAAACAGCAAGAAAATCAACTTTCCAGCACCAACATCCTACGGGAATGTGTCCTTGACATTACCGACCCCACACTTAAGGGGTCGTTCATAAAGGATGAGAAGGAAACTCGAGTAAACCAAGCCGTATTTAATCCTGTGATATCGGTAAGCATTGTAGTGGAACATCTTCTTTGCAAACCGTCTTACATTTTTGTTGCCTCCTGTCACCCGTTAGTTTTGTTGGTTCTTTAGCTATACTATTGCCCAATTCATCAGTTGTATTAGACCCGAGGGCGCTACAAACCCTAGGGATAGGGTACATAATATAGGTTCGCAACACCTGGATATTTTTAAAGCACAAAACTTAATCTCTTGATCCCACCCGGGCAATAAAAAAAAATATGAGTACGTGGATAAACCTTAGATTTCAGGACAAATAATAATGAAGTGGAAGAAGCGAATAGGAAATTATTTCGTAATAAAAACGAAACGCACTGCACGAGTGTAACGTCCGCCAGTTGATCTATATGCTTATTTTCAAACTCGCCGTGTTCGTGTTGCAAGCTTTCGAACTCGCCGTCCATCGCGTTACAAACTTGAAAAACTCCGCCCTTCATCGCGTTACAAAATTGAAAACTAGCCGTCATCCGCAATCCCGCCATTTTGAATAAGTACAACCGATTGTCCGATATGTGGTGTGTGAATTGTACCACACCAATGACTAGAGTTTGGTAAAAAAAAATCTCAATCAAATTTGAGAGAAATTGACAATTCTCGTGGAAATACGCCAGTGTCCCTTCTAAACAAATGACTCTAACTAGGTATTCAGATCACATTCAAATACTAACTTTGACTTCCAAATGATCATTAAAATCTTAATTATAGACTGGTAGTAGGGACTTGCATTGCATGCATTTCTCTGAGCGCCCCCAGTTTGTACGTAAGTACAACATTGTCTATTTTTAAGAGTCTAGAGGAAATAAATCATGAAAAGAACTGATTTGATTCGTACTAAATTTCTTTATCACGCCCTTTATGTTATTTCCTTTGCTGTGAGTGGTACGTAACATACAGTAAAAAAAATGGGAACCTTTTTTCAACTATTTATGTCCTGAATATTTGAAACCCGTTTTATAGCGGTGTATACCAGTGAAACTTCATTTCTTGTGATTAATGGCAAAATGGGCGGGTGGTCTCAAACAAAAGTGCCAAAAATTAACCATATTGCACACATCTATTGATAATGATACTAGTGAATACAGGTATGCACAATAGCATTTTGCAACATTGGGTTTAAGACACGGCCTTCTGCATTAAACTGAAGCGTTCAGATTGTTAGAATGATTTTGTTTACCAAAATGGGGTGTCATTGGCGTTAGCTGGGGGGGGGGGGGTCTTGTGGGAATCTTGCCCCCCCCCCTTTTCCCCTGAAAAAATATGATTTTCATGCAAAGGTGCAAATTATATTGAAAACAACATAGGCATAAGGCACCGGACGCAATGTTGTTTGTAGATGTTTTAAATATATTAAATTGACATTTTTATGCACGGTGGATGGTATATTAATTACCCCTTCCCACCCTTCAAAAATTTCGATCCGACTGTGAAAAAATGGGTCTACCCGGGGAGCGTAGCGAGCCGGGAAAATTTGGCGCCCTGACAATTCCTGGATCCGCCCCTGATGCTTAACCCTCCCCCCCCTCTGAAAAATAGGTGTGACCCCTCTGCCCCCTGAAAAAAGTGGCTACGCCACTGTGGGGTGTCACTGTAAGGCTGAAGGAGTTGGTGTTTTACTGATATACAACACTTTTATAGAGGGCAGGAGCAGATATCATAGGGCCTTATTTAAGGGGGCGGTTACCCGTTCAGAAATTTCAAAAAGCGATTTTACACATTTCTTAAAATGTCACCTATACATATCACATACCATCATGTAGGCCTGACCTGTCGTTTCAAAAATCGGTATTAACTTTCACCCTTGTTGCAATGGTAACCATGCTAGGCCTGCCTCTCGGAAAACCGAGAGTCGGGATTTTAGTCAAATATAAAACAAGTATTTCAAAAGCTAGAAATGTACCTAATGTGGCTATTACAAGATCTCACTTTTTACGAAAAAAAAATCCCATTATCAACCCTAAAAGGCCCGGGGAGGGGGAAGGATACTGCCAAAAAACCAGGAATGTGTCACAGTATTGCTAATTGATTTTTTTTGGCATGGACGTCATGTTGACGTCACTGTGACATCATACAAGGTATGTTTGTACTTTTTAGGTCAATGGACTCGGGAGGGTAATAGCTATCAATTGGTACCACATTTATGATAGGTCATCAATCCGTTTCCGAGATACTAAGGGGGGGGGGCGGGTGAAATGGGTCAAAAAAAAGCCCGACTCTTTTAGGGTTCACCCCTACCCCTACAAAAAGGTTTAACATCTTTTGTAGTTGGTATGGGGCCCTTTATATCCAATGCTAGATGTTAGGCGGAACTACTCCAAAATTGTGATCGTTGTCTTTTTTTTTTTTTTCAAAAAGCGCCAATTAATGTTACACAGAGGGTCAACTTTAACTATACAACACAAGTTGAAACATTTCCTATTGTCCGTCTAGTCATAAAGATCCAAAGATGTATAGTTCGTACCATTTACGACCATTGGTTTTATAGGGTAAAAAATGACTATAACTGCTACAAAAAGGTTCAATCTCAATTTGTTACAGGGGGTCGGATCAACCTTAATAAATTAATTGATTATATTTTAAATAATTTGCAAAAGATGGAACTGGAGAAAAGAGGGGCTCCGAAAAAAAAAAGTTTAGTTGTTTATGTTACATGTTTATTCCCGTGGTAATAACGGTTTTAAAAGAAGGTCAAAGCTAATGGATTTTATTGACCTGGGACCTATTTTGTCGCATAACACATGATCACTATAAATATGCTATAAACTATCCTTATTTTGACATATTAAGCTAGATGAACAATTTGTTACCCAAAATGGAGCAACTTCTAATTTGGACCCCTGTACAAAGAGAGGAGGAACAATGACGCATGGTCCATTGGGGGGGTGAAGTGAGAGTGGTGTATACTCAGTACAAAAGCCATGAACTAACTTAGGCATTGCATCCACCACCATTCTGAGTTGCACTGTCAAGTCGGCGGCCTTCGCCTGTTTTCTTCATTTGCCTATGGCTAGTAGCGTTTCCTCTAGTGATGGTGGATTGGTTTCGAATGGCAGATCTTGAGAAGCCGGTGGAGGCAGTTCAGATAATAGTGAACCGTGGCTGTTGTTGAGCAAGGAACTGAAATATTCCTTCCATTCTGCAAGTAGGTCCTTTACCCAAGAAGGGAGACTTTAGTCTGATGACCAACTATCGAGGAATATCTCTTCTGTCAATTACAGCCAAGGTTTACAACAAGATCCTTCTAAACAGAATCAAAGATCACGTGGACCCCATCTTAAGAAGCAACCAGGCTAGATTTCGTTCTGGAAGAAGTTGTGCCCAGCAGATCCATATCCTCATAAGAATCATGGAAGGTTTCCAAGACTACCAGCTTCCTCTTACAGTCACCTTTGTATACTTTAAGAAGGCCTTTGATTCCATCAATAGAAAGGTTATGTGTGCTGTGATGCGGCATTATGGAATACCTGAAGCAGTAGTGAATGCCATAGTGCGCTATACAACAATTCTAAAAGTGCAACAATGGTCGACGGAAACATTTCGGATCCTTTCGAAGTCACCACCGGGGTTCTTCAGGGTGATGTTTTAGCTCCATTCCTTTTCATCACATTAGTAGACTTTCTACTGAAGAAGGCCACATCAGATTGTGACTCTGGAATTGTAACACACCCTCGCCGCTCCAGACGATACCCAGCCAAAGTATTGAATGACTTGGATTTTGCTGATGATATTTCCCTGCTGGAGTCCACTCTTCCGAGGGCACAGACACAGCTGACCCATACTGCAGCGGCATGACTGCAACTTGTCATCCTCATCCAACAATTCAAGTCTATGGTGAATCCATCAACCATGTGACAGATTTCAAATATCTTGGCTCCAAAATGGCATCTGCTGCAAGCGACCTAAAACGACGCCAAGCATTAGCACGGATTGCCTTCTGAAAGCTAGAATGTCTGTGGAAAAGCCCCCAATTATCCATCTCTGCAAAAGTCAAGTTATTCAAAACAACCTGTGTGACCGTACTCTATGGCTGTGAATCCTGGGTGCTATCACTAGACATGGAAAGCAAAATCAACGCATTTGCTACCTCTTGCTATAGGATTATGCTGGACATAAAACGCTAAGACCGTGTCTCAAACACTATGACCAACACTGAGCCTCTTATCCACCTGTAAGACATCGCCAGCTGAGTTTTCTTGGACACATCCTTCGTCTGCCAGAGGAAGAGCCTGCTAGAAGCCCGGGGGGGGGGGGGGGCACTTGCATACATTCCCATGCAGTCATCCTCAAGCAGGACCTTTCAGATCTGACCCTAAACGCGGATATCCTTCCTTCAATCAGACTACCCTTATCACGGATAAATCCAAAAAGCCTACCCTTAAAGCGGCACTGACACATTTTCATATGAAAATTTCCTCATTTGCTCGCAAATGATAGCTAGGCCATTGGAAGAATAGAGATGTTTGTGTTTAATTACGCACCCAAAATAAGTCCGGAGTATTTTCAAAGGTTATTTTAAAAAATTATAAACCTAGAATTGATCAACATTTAATTAAATTATAATGTCATTTTCATGTTTATTTCTCAGTATAGCATGAAACGAAAACATGGCGGCCCGTCAGATACGAAGCGGGCCGTCTTGGTCGTGAAGTTTTGAATAGTACGGGGAAAAGACCATAGTGCAAAGTTGGTGTATCTCTGGGTGTATCTGTTGTTTGTTTTGAGTACCATTTTCCTTCTAATAACGACCCCGTTTTTAATTCATTGAAGTTGTAGTACATCAGCCCAGAAGGGTTTGATCAAACGAACGAGGTACTAATATCTGAACACGGGAAAATTAAAAGAAAAATATAAATTTTGCAAATATGAAAGTCTGCCGGAGATCCGCTGCTGCGTGTGGCTCCAGAAGAGGGGTAAAGTTACTATGGGGGAAAATGTTTGAACTACTCTAAATCTAATGTAATATAGCTCAAAGTATTCCTTAGGTTACAAGGAGTAAAAAAGTCAATTGGCTCACACGCGTGTGGTGCTTTATTTACAAGATATTTGGGAAAATAGGCTAAAGGTCAACGTTTGTAATACCCAGATTTCTTTGTAAAAATATCTTGTAAATGTTTAATGATACTAATTGCAAATATGAAATGCTTTTGCACTTTCGACATCATCTTCTTGTTATAAAAAATTCCCTGTAGAACTCTATGGGGATGGGGACATTATACCCATCCCTATTAAAGGGAACCAACCCTATGCAAATAAACACAGCCTTTGGTGTACATAGACGGTTCAACCACTTGTATCAGTATTGACAGAAAACGATAATTAAGTCGAAGCCATGTAATTAATATGTCTTAATTGAAAGATAATTGTGTAATAATTACTTAGAAATTTTGGAAATTGAAGAAAAAATTGCCCCTTGGTTTGAAAAAGCAGCAAAACTAAGGAATTGATGAAAATTCTGCTGGAAAATCGAATATGGCGGCTATGATATGTGATGTATATAGGCATTAACAAAAATGGTCAGAAAATGATAACTAAGTTGAAGCCATGCAATTACCATGTCTTATTTGAAAGATAATTGTATAATAATTAATTACAGACTTAAAAAATTGTCCTTTCGGTTAAAAAGCAGTAAAATTATTGTATTTCAGTTAAAAAATCCAATATGGCGGCTATGAAAACAAATGTCCGGGATCTAACCCTGTGTAAAAGACATATTTTGAATCAGTATCATTAAATAATTGTTTTAATATTTTTTCAAAGAAATCTTGGTATTACAAACGTTGACCTTTTTTGAATAAACAAATGACCTTTAGCCTATTTTTCCAAATATCTTGGAAAGGAAGCACCACACGCATATGACCCAATTGACTTTTTTACTCCTGATTACCTAAGGAATAATTTGAGCTATATTACATTAGATTTAGAGCAGTTCAAACATTTGACCCCTAATAACTTTACCCCTCCCCCAGGGCCACACGCAGCAACGGGCCTGCACGTCGGAGATTTTGGCCCGAATTCATGCTCCAGGACCAGGACCAGTCTTATTATCTCATAAGGCAGCTATTCAATATTTTTCTACTTCAATCCACAACTCTGATGTTTTTATGATTCCAATCTCCAACTCTAAAATACAAATAAAATCATAAACGAAAATTTGGTCCTGGAGTGGGATTCTAAACCACGACCTTTAGAAAACAAGACGAGCGACCACAGACACACGCCACGCAATCCGAGCCGGCAGGAAGTCGTTCTTTTGTAATACTTCAATAAAAACATTAACGGAATAAAGCGCACACATAATAATGAATAGCGCCCCTATGAGACGAGTTGAAAATACCTGCTCCTGGAGCATGAATTCGGGCCAAAATCTCCAAGAATCAACGGGCCTCCGGCAGACTTTCATATTTGCAAAAGTTCTATTTTTCTCTGAATTTCCGTGCTCAGATATTGCTACTTCGTTCGTTTGATCAAAACCTTCTGGGCTGATGGTCTATTGGCGCACGTGCCGTCCGATTCATGCGTATAAAGGTAGAAAGATAGCGAAGTTCAGGTAATCACAAGGGGGCGTCATTCCTCAAAGATAGGCCCGCAGCCCTGCACTGAAATAAGGTCTCTCTGATTCCTTTAATTATTTTGCAAATATCATGAGTTACAGAGGATTTTTTCAACGTAAACTAGTTTCTTTGTCGCATTTATATTTGTTTCGGCAAGGAGGGAGGCCAGATCCGCCATTGGCTACCCTAAACGCTGACTTGGGGAGTGCGAAAATGATACCCTTTTTGATCAATTTGCTTGGTTTTGTGACCCTTTTCGCGGTCCGTGCGGTCCGTGCCGGGGTGTGAAAAACCTACCCTTTCCCGCGTTTTTTTTGTGCTCGTGGATGACAACAGGTTTAGGTAGAGTGGCCCCCCCGGGCTAGAAGATACTTCTACATACCACCTCATGGCAAAAGGAGACCTGGACGTCCACGCACCTCTTATTTAGCCTACATCCAACGTGTGCTAGGACATGATAAAGGCATGATACAAGCTGAGCAGATAGCCACTTGTCAAAGATAGATGTGCATGGAGAAATCTTGTAATCGCCTGCTCCGCAGCCGAAGGATGATGATGATGATGACAAATGGAAATTTACCTTTTTACCATTTTAGCCATGTTTACCCTATAACTCCACAACCAATGGTCATAGATGGTACAAACTATACATTTTTGGAATCCTTTAATGTGACTAGACGGGCAATATGGCATACATTTCAACATGATTGGGGGCATTTTAAAAGTTTGACCCCTGTGTAACCTTAACTTGGCCCCTATGGAAAAAGTGACACCAAAATTTGAGAGTACTAACTACCTAGCATTGATGTAGAGGGTCCATACTAACTACCAAAGGTGTCAAACCTTTTCTGTAGTGAGGGTGACCGATGCTGTTTGACCTGGGTCCATGTTCCTGCTCTATAAATATGTTTCAAATATTTTAGATATAGATAAGTGAAAAAGAGTCTGAACTTATTGAGGGTTCATTGGTCCCCGCGACACTAAGTGTTATTGAATACTCGATAATCACCTTTTTAAAGAACTGCGAATGGTAAAATATTATCCATATCTCCACGTGAAGTTAGACACTATGCTGAGAATATTTGCAGAAATACCCGAAATGTTCACGTGACCCTCGTGCATGTATTGAATTCTTCACATGATTGGATGATATGGATGGCAGACATCCATTCAACATAATTTACCTTCCGTTAATGGTTACCAGTCTTTGTGAATTGTTGAAGTGTGTGGCAATCTCTTCACTAAAAGAGGTCGGGTTTTCTTGATGGATAGTAACCGATGATCGTGAAGTTGTCAGTCTCTTCACCAAAAGAAAGTGATTTCTTATTGGAAGGTTTCTTCTATGTTGGCTTCAAGACGTGGCATAGCTTTTGGCAATTTTTGGCCGGTTTCCATTGTGGTGATCCTAAATTCCGTTGTAGTATTTGTTGTAATAGTAGATTCAACCCATCGTGTCACCAGAGGTAAAGTTTTGGACAGAGTCGCATGTGGTCCGGTTCTCCTGTTTCATGAACGAACTCAGATAATCTGGCCTTTCATGTTCCTTTTATTCCTTCGTATCCAAAACACGGGCGTTCAAAAGTCAGTATCATTCAACTCACTGTTGCATTGACCATAGAAGCGAATACGGGGTGTAGTCAGAATGTTTTATGAATGTATCAATGTTGCTATAAACGCGCTTACGTTGACGCTTTCACTTAAGCACAGAATTGATTTTTCTCTGATATCGGACTACATGTTTCAAACAATGCCCATACTTTCGGAAAAATACTAGGTAGACGTTTCATATAGAAGTCCCATTGATGCAAATGAGCTATTACAATTGATTCCGTCATGCGCTGTATGACGTTGTGCAGTAGTGCTTGACGGAATGAATGGCAATACCTCATTTGCATCAATGGGACTTCTATATGAAACGTCTGCCAAATACGGTAGGTGATACGATGGGTTGAATCTACTATAGGAATGAGGTCAATGCAACAAAGATGCATTTGTCTCACCGATTTCAAAGGCTTTCCATATCGATGAAATGAATGACTTGTCTGCTTGGAATTAGTTCCTTCCAGTTACGACTTATGTCGTGAGGAATTAATTCTCAACGAGAAAACACATATTTGAATATGCCAAACACAAGTTCTGCATGTTAACATTTTATAATAACGAACACCTACTCTCTAAATTCCAAAGCTTAAAAGGACGTCCGAGATTATAATATTAGGGACAAAACTTTAAAAGATTTCCTAGGCTGAATTTTGTATTTGCTCCTATACGAAATATAGAAATTTCCAAAGAAACATTTCTCAACTTAGTCCTTTCAGATGGGGATATTTTTGATGGAAAGCTTTACATTAGGGCAAATATCAGAATTTTCACATTTTTTAGGGACACCTGTTATTTGAAATCCCTCGTTGCACCTTTAAATTTCAAGTCTTTTTTTCAATTTAGAGAGATGACACACGAAGCACGCTACTCAAACAAAGTTACTTCACACACAAATTTCAACCCTCACTCAATGAAATATAGTCAACCACCAACCCTCCACCAAATTTATTGCAAAAACATTCTGTCAGTTTAAGTTATTTGAGTGAATAGCCCCCTTATGCTTAATCCTCGTCCTACCAAGAGGGGTGGTTACCAACTCCTGCTAAATTTTGCTCCGGTGTGCTAAAATGCCAAACGCTTTGGTAAAGAGCTTCCGGGTAATCATTTCCTCATCCTCTCCTCACACCATTTACGTGTCGTCTTGACACACAACGCCGCCCATTGTTGAATCTTTGCAAACCTTGGCAAATCTTCACTGCCCTAGGGAGTTTATCAATCACATCATTATCGGCTGAGCGTACGGCGGTCCGGTAAGTACGTATATCCGATTTCTAAAATTGAAAGCGTAAATTGAAACCAGCGTTTGAAAATTCTCAAGACTGAAATAATACCGAAAGGCATTGTGGGAAAAGGGATGCGGCCCGTAGCGATTGCGTGTTCACTTTTCCGTGTTTGCGAGCACCGAACTACCCGACACAAACGTTCAATTTTCTCGCTAGGTTCTATAGGTTCAGACCCAATAAGCGAGTTCGATAACTCAGGTACTGATGTACTACAATAAGCAACAACAATGTTCATATCCCGATTGACCTCCGTGTCCCATCCCAGAATCCTTGAATTTTATTGTGCTGAGATAGGTCACGGAGGTCAATCGGGATATGAAACCACAATAGTGCCTGAATTATCGAACTCGCTTATTACGATACATAGGCCTATTGAAAACAAAACATAGTAACGGACCCTCTGATGCAAAAATCTCCATAGAACCCCTTCGTATTCCGGAGATATTTGAGATTTAGTTTCATTTGCATGCATTCGCTATGACGGACTGATAACGTTAATCTCTCGCGCAGTACTAATTTACATAATATCTTTTACAGTCTGTGACACAGACTACTTACTTTCCGGACCGCCGTAGGCTGAGGGTGGGATACTCTGTCAGATAGACGTTGATTTGGAATTTTTGTACATTGCGGTACACTGGAGATTGCGCAAAATACTTGGCCTATCGTAATGATTTACGCACCAAAATATTCCTAACTAAATTGTATAGTTAGCTGACTAGTTTATAATATAGGTTTATTTTTGGAAAAAGACGAAAAAACGTGAAAAATACGATCCATAGAAAGCAATTTTCTTACCTTTTCAGATGGCTCAATTCTCGATTGCTGCTGTCAAGTCATGTCACACGCCAGGCTTACAAAAACTAGTGAGCTAATTGGTATTTTTTGTCAGGAACCCATTTCTAACATCAGATCGACCACCTGATTCGTTGATTTCGCGATATCCAAGGTACCGTGAAACCGTTTTTTTTATTCCTTGTTCAAGCTAATCGCAGAGCCTTTAACACAGCGCTTTGCTGCTAGGGAGTCAAAAGACGTAGTGCATGTCTAAGAATAGCCGGCCAATTAGCGATGCGGAAACGGAATAGGTGGCGCTGTGTGCCAGCAGTACAGATTCTATGGGAGCGTAAATGGTGTGTCCTATCACTTAAGCGTCGTTTTCAGCGATAAATGATGGCAATTGACTAGTTTTAAATAAACATAGAGTTTAGAGCTATATGCATAATATGTACCATAAAATATCCTTGGGTGGCCACACCCTTACCTTTCGACGTTGACGGCATACCCTAACCCTGGTGAAGGTACTACCTTCACAATTTACTACCTTCACATTTTGTTTACAATAAAATGACCAGAAAGGATGAGAGAATGATTAACTAGCAGCTTTTTACGAAAGCTTTTCACATTTTAGAGCACCGGAGCAAAGTACTAGGGGGTGAGTGACAACCCTCTCGATCCCCTCCACCTTGGTAAGGCGAGGGTTAGAGCACGTTTTCACCCGACAATTGCGTTTATCGTCGAAAAAGCATAAGTGAGCTCGATATTTACATTTTTTCTCCGACGAACTAAACGTTTCACTTGAAAATTTTGATTTGTAGTTGATCACATAATGTTTTTTCGAGAAAAATGTCTGTTTTTGGGGTACATACAGTTTAACCGTTGACTGTTCACAGAAAATATGCACTAAATCGTAATTTTAATATAATCCACTTGTGCTTCAGTGGTTTGCCAGATGCTAAGCAATTGTCCACGATAAACTTACTTTGAGGGTGATAAACTTCCTTTCAAAACTTTAAGGTGCAATAAGAGACTTTACACAACAGGTGTTCATAACAATGTAAAAAAATTCATTTTTTTGCACTAATGTAAAGTTTTCTATCAAAAATACCCCCATCTGAAATGATTAAGCTGAGAATCATTTCTTTATTACAAAAAATTCTAATTAACTATAAAAGGTATAATAATTCAGCCTGGTTTATATTGAAATTAAGCCAATCAAAAGCGCCTGTTGTTTTCGGCATTTCTGTAGCCAAATACAAGGTAAGAAATCTGTTGGAGGTCTTATCTTTATGAAATCACTACATATTACACAATTATATGGATGTCCTAAAATCTCTCGTTGCACCTTCAACGTTAAACATCACATCAATCGACAAATAAATAGAAAATATTTAACATCTTTAAATCACATTTCGATTAAACAAGTCAATCCGCCTCATCCTGATTTGATAGAAATTTGGTACCCGCAACCGGTCGCTTAATTCTGCCCATAATAGTTCATACACGTTTAACCAAATTGACCATGTCTATACGTACTATTTCTTTTAACCCTTGTCCTACGGGGGGGGGGTACCACCCACCCCTAACGCATGAATCCCGTGCATAAAAAAACGCCAAACATGACGAGGCTTTTAGTAATTGTAAGTAACCCTTTGCGGTACATTTTAGCGAAAAAAAAATGGAGGTGAGGGGTTACCAACCTTCAGGGCGGTTAGGGGTCCCGTCCAAAGTCGGAAGGGGGGGGTTGGGGCCACCTTCCTATTACTTTAACTGCTTAAATGACCAAAAATGTACTTTGTTACGTATGATGCTTACTCTAAGGGAAAATGCTGACAATATTTGTATTGTTTTCTTATTTTAGAGTAATACAAAAAAAAAAAAAAAAAAACAGCGTAGCCTACTGTTGGCACCCATCATTGCCAAAACTATACCAATTTTGAGTGCATTGATTGCTTTACAAATCGCTTAAAAATAAGCTCTCAGTTATGACCTCACTATGAGTCAAATTGCTCAAACTTGAATGGTCGGTTACTTTGATTTGAGGAAAGAGGAAAGAAAATCATGATGTAGCTACCACATGATCACCAAACCGATGATTGTTGCTTTAATTACAAAAACAAAAAAATCCCCCCCACCTTGGTCGTGAAGGTTAGCAGAACCCTTGGTTGGACGAGGGTTTTAAATCACTGTGAAAAACAGGCAAAGCCACAAGGATTTTTTAGTTTTTAGAAATGCATCGAAAATAAGTTGCGTCTAACAGCATACACGAACATCGCCAGCCAAGTTCAAGACTTTGAACGCCATGAAATAAAAATGATGTTGTAGTGTTTCAATACTTATACATGTAACCACTCTGTCATTGGAATGATCTCTTCGATCCGTCTAGGAAGTCTCAACTCTTGACAAACACTCCATACTTCCCAGGACGGCACAACCCTTCGCCCCCAAAGATATGATACCCTTAAGAAAATAGGTTAGAGCTATCAAATGAGTCTTCAAGAATCAAAAGGTCCTCCGCATTCCCTTGGCAAAGCATCGTCCTCTGAAAGGAAAAACGTTTATTACAATATCCCCCCCCCAAATCATGCTGATAATTAATATTTACATAACAGAAGTATTAAAAACAACATGATCAAAATCGAAATAAAAAAATTTGTCCCCCGTTGCAGCGCAATGCCCATTCTCGAAAAAAAATCTAATTTACGGTTCAAAATTCAAAATAGACGAGTTTAATTTTAAAATATTCCTAAATGTATATCGAAAACACAAAAACAAACACCCCCCCTCCCCCAAAAAAAAATAATAGAGTGTAATCAAACCAAAATGTGCAAGGATTAAAGATGATCTTATCTTGATGCAATCACTAGATCATAGATTTGTTGGGTTTTATAAAACACATCTAATATACTTCCAAATGTTGAAAAAAAATGACATAAGAAATTGATTAATTAAAAACCAGATATGACCAAAGTTGTAAGCACACAATTTTCGCCATTCCTATGGATTACACAACATTAAACTTGGTTTGATGAGAATTACAATATCAATATCTGATGCCCTTGTCAACTAATGCTACATTTATTGATTATTTAAAACTACAGATTATCAATGAATTTATTATACCAATGTGCCAACTGATATGACGAATCCAAACACCAATTCACCTGTTGCAGAGCAAGACAACAAGATCTTCCCATTGTTTAGGATATTGCAAAGAGTTTAGTGCCTTTAATTGGCATAACTTGTATCTTTACCTGGATTACAGTAGTAGTGTTGAAACCCTTTTCATTTACACATCAAAATTAATTGGGTGAGATTTTGTGTGAACAGTTTCTTTTTGAAGATCAATGAAGGAGATTATGACTATTCATAGATCAATTAAACAAAAAGCATGGGTGATCATTACTTTCATAATGCTATGTCCCGTATATTGTACATTGACGCATTCTTGCTTAACTGTGTAAATCCCATTGGAATGGAGGAAAAAGGGGTGTCTTACAAAATTGGTCATATCTGGCTTATTTTTTAATCGTTTTCTTTCATTTTTTCAACACTTGGAGGTATATTAGATTTGCTTTATTAAAACAACAACAAATCAATGATTCAGTGACTTTATCAAGTTCAAGGTCATCTGCAACCGTTGCACATTTTTTTAGTATATATATATATATATATTCTTATTTGCTAGTAAAAGGAAATCTTGTTGTTGTTTTTTTTTCTATTGGTGGTCGTTTTGTATATTGGTCAATGTGCTAATCTTGGATACTTTTATCACAAACCATTTTTTTATTATTCGCAATTATCAATCAATAATTAGGAGATAGTAAGAAAGGAATAAGTACATATTTCACTTCTATGAGTTACATACGGAATAAAACAATTTTTACGAATATACGAGACAAAAGTTTTTGAAATGTTGATTTCCATTTCCATTTACATTTGATTTTACTTTTAATTGGTGTAAAATGGAAACTTGTACAAATGATTTAGACTGCACTTACCACTTTCGTATCCAGCACAAATCATATGATCCGTTATAGTGTAGGTATTTGCGTTCTGACAAACTTCGTTGTCGACTATTGGAACGTAAGCTTCTTGAAGGGTGTCAGATGTTTGAGAGAACTCTCCCAATCGTCCCCATCCCATTATTATCCCAACCTCTTCTTCAAGATCCGCTGATGAACTTGTTTGCTCTTCATCCGCTCCTGGAAGACAAATTGGGCGAATCCTTTCTGTCAGGGTAACTGGCTGTGTCATATGAAGCAGAGCTATATCGGCATCATACAAGTCAACGTCATAGTCGTCAGGTCGTACAAGAGCATCAAATGTCCTCTAGAAGAAATGGTATTGCGATATAAGAGTAAAATGGTAGTAGAACAGAACAAAATATTATCCGGCTTGCTTAGATTATATTGTGTTTTATCACATCGGTCATTACGGTCCTATGCATGGCGGCATCCACTTCTGTTCTCTTAACACTTAAGTGACCAAGGGGTTTCACTCCCGTTGGTGCCCAAAGGGGGGGGGGGGGTTCCATGGGACCCCTCCCCCCATAAGGAAACCACTTTCCCGAGGGAATTTTTGCACGAAATTTTATACCACATGTGAAGGGTCACAAGACAACCCCAAATCAGCAACAAAAAATGAAAGTTGTAATTTTGGCTGCAAATTAGGGGCAAAACATTGTTTTCAAAACACGCGAAAATTGGGAAAAAAGATGGAAAATTCAAATGAGCCTTGGGCTTACACCAAACATTTTGAAAACCTATTTTATGTTGATATCTATTCTAGAAGACCCAAAATTACATATATTTAACACAAAACTAGCAGTTTTAGGGAATCCTGTATTTTTTACGGGTGTTGCAAAATACACGTCATTTTCCCATAGAGTTTGTACAGTAACGGTTTGGCAACATCCATGATGAAATTGTTTGTTTTCAGCACATAAAGGGTGAATTTTTTTAATGTTATAATAATTGTTTCCTTTACATGTATGGTGAACTTATTCAGCATAAAAAATTGCTTTGGTTTGGTTTCTTATTCCTATTTTTAAAAATATTCTGAAATGACTTAGTTAGTGCCAAGGGGGGGTTGCAATGGGACCCCCCTAATTACTCATTAACGGCTTGGCCGACTTTTAATTATTTTGGTATGAAAAGAGCGCATTAAAAAGTCAGACAATTACAAAAAATTTCGGCGCAAAAAATCCCACGCGGAAAGCGGCCAGCGTGAAACCAAATTAGGGGTCCCTAGAACCCCCCCCCCCCTTGTGTCATTAAGGTAATTTACAGCTGCCTTTCGTCCAAGAACCATCTTATACTTAAGAATTAGATTATGATCAATTTCCATTTGTTCATTAACCCTCTTTCTGACCAAGGGGAGGGGTGGGGGGGGGGGGGGGGCCCTTACGGACGGATGCATTCCATGTCGACACAAAACACGCAAACGAATATGGTCTAATATCTTTTTGTAATTGTAAGTTTATCCTTTGCGGGTCATTTTGCGGAAAACAAAATGGAGGTACCACCTTAGGGAGGTCGGGTGTCCCGTTCAAAATCCCTTGATGTTGAAGGATTAACTAACAAATAACGTTATAAAGCGCTCGTTATACGTCATATGACGAAATATTGTTAAAAACTTGACATGTTTGTACTTTCTTTGAGAACGGACATGGGCAGATAAACACTAATTCCAAACAAGCTATATTTGTCCTTTCTTACGAAAAAATCGGGGGGTGGATTGTAAATGTTATGAGAGTAGAAAAAACTCTGGTTGGACGACGATTAACAACCGCATTTATGATCTTAGTGTTAATAATTTTAGAGGTTATATACCTGTAATTTAGTATGGCCACTTTATAAAAAAAAATCCATTTTCTTTCGATTGGTAATCCAGCATATTATGTATTTCGTTGAAAACTGTATGTATTGTTGTCATTTTGCTGAATAAATTAAAATGAAAATGAAATCTGAATGGAAACTGTTATCACAGATAGGGCTTTAAAAAAAGTTAAGGAATTGGAAGTGGTTTATATTTAGGCTGAAGGTATATCTTACCTCCACAACATGGGGTACGAGGTTCGGAGATCGGTAATGCAATCCAAACTTCGCCCTGATAGTATTAGGTGGAATGGTTGCGCCATAAAGCCCTTGGCTTTAACAAGTCGGAAATCCCGGTTACACAATGGGGCGGCTGTAATTATCCAGCGTACTCGTTTAGCCCAGTGAGGCACCACGTGTATTCATCCCGACCGAATCTAACGAACAAATAGTATAGTTTTGGCTGGTTCTTAAAGGCAACCTTTCAACACCATTTTTTATAAATACATTCTTATTCTTTGAGAGAAAACATCAAGTTAACACGTTGGCCATGGGGTTCTTCCTAACCCGCCCTATAAAGCGGGCGAAAAATCGTCATTCATAAATCGGGAGCTCTAATTTTAGTGACGGCGCTCCGAGGAATTCATTGGTGATAATATCAGAAGTACTATTTGAAAATTATGTTTATTGTACGACCCACATTCATCTTTTCATCACTATGAAAAGTACCATTAAATGACGTTTGATAAGCCTTTTCATGGTCTATGAAAAATGATGATCACATGGATGGTTTATATTCGGAGCTAGGTTACCGTTTATTCATGGTACTTTACGTTAATATCAGACATTTAATAGTGTAGTGTCGGAGGAATTTCGACAAGAATCCTGGCGTATGTATGGAGCAGTCAAAAATAACAAAATCCGTTCTTTTCCGAGTTTGTTGATGGTTTAAAGCAAATAATGGCACCAAGCGCCCCCAATTTTCAAAAGTTTGCATATTTTGGCATAGTAATTGTCTAGGGAAACTATACATATGAAGAGAATGCTAAGACATGCGTGTTTATCATAAAATAACGGTATTTTGTAATTAGAATTGGATCCCAGATTGGACTTAAACGGCGAGCTGGACATGCTTACTTGATGTCCGTCCATGATAAATAGTGCCACCTCAATAATAACCTCTAACTTGAACTTGCCTGAACCGATTAAAACACTAATTGATTAGCGTAGATATGTACATGTCGCTATTTCCCGGCTATTTTCACATTTTTTGGGAAGGCCGTTTTCCAGCAGCCGCAGCAACACGTTGAATTAATTATCGGTATCCCGAATAATAATTAGGCAATTATCAAAATTCCTTCGTGTTTGGTGACACAAAACATAACCTTTTCAGAAGCTTAACCCCTCGTCTACCGAAGGGGTTGGGTGGTTACCACCCCCTGCAGTTTTTTTCCCCCCCGGCGTGCTAAAACCCCCCTTTTTGGTCCAATTATTTAATGTCCTGGTCAATTGACATGTTCCTCTTAATCCAAAAACAAACATCCACCGGGTATAGGTAAGCATACAGGGGATCCCAAAGTGATGGGTAGGGGGGGGGGGGGTGGTAA
Organism: Ophioderma brevispina; assembly: GCA_023653785.1. Classification (NCBI taxonomy): domain Eukaryota; kingdom Metazoa; phylum Echinodermata; class Ophiuroidea; order Amphilepidida; family Ophiodermatidae; genus Ophioderma; species Ophioderma brevispina. Next base: position 32,573 of record JAMKCH010045175.1, on the reverse strand, counting down.
CCACCCCCCCCCCCCTAATGAGAATTACCAACAATGCCTAACACAGAACCCCGTACCATTCACAGACACTGGATTTTTGGGTACCAAGATAGCTATGTTCCTCCTCTTTTTCCATTGATACGAAAACATGAATACAACACATGCCTAGCAGTAAGTCCAATGACGCCATAAAGTTCGCAGATCAGCAAAACTGGCCATTGTCCATAGACAACACAACCAACACACAGGGAAAAATTCCACAATTTTCGCACAAAACAGGTTATGAAAAAAATCAGATTTTCATGCGGTTTTTCATGCGGTTTTTGTGTCTACTTGATGGGAAATGACTATTGTTTTATAATGACAGCATATTGGTTAGAGCTATAATAAGTGTTTGAGTCGCTAAATTGCGAAATATCCAATTTCACCACCCTATATTCATAATTTTCGTACTTTCCTAAAATAGGGCCGTCATGCGGACGTCATAATGGGGATTTTAGACTATATTTTGGTACCATGGAAGAAGAAAACCCTAAAGCTATCCATTGGTACCAAATTTAACGAATCGGGTGTTCAGTACGAAAATCACAGGGTGGAACCACCCCCCCCCCCCTTTCGGATGGTGGGTTTTTGCTACAAAAATGGCTCAGTAAGACGGGGTTAACCATTCACAGGTATAGTTGTAATACTAAGCCAGTTACCCAATGCAACCAGGTAAAAAACTCAATTTTTTGAAAAATTGGGGCGCCTTCAAAACGTCACTAATATTGCTTGTAATTAATTTAGATGTCTTATTTTGCTTGTGTTTAATAGCTAGTTGTTAGTTGTGTCTTTTGGCACAATTACTTGGCAGCGCTCATTTCAAGATAAAGGCCATCCATGGCCACGATCCCTCTGCCGCCTCTTGTCCGCCAACAATTCTACAACTTTCGCTGTTTCTTCTCTTGGTGGGAATTTGCCTGTCCACAAACTGACGATCAATGATGATGTCTCTACTATTTTTAAGGTGACAATCATATTTCTAAGCATCCTTATTACTGTGTTCAATTGTTATTTCATTCATTATTATATAAACTCGAAAGAATTTCTTACCTTAATTATTTGGCTCCATATGTCTTGAAGTTTAAAATATCAAACAAGGCCTTGAATTTTGTCATTTTTCCAGAAGAAAATTAGCAATTTCGTTTTGTGGTAATCCAACTGAATTAATTCGTCTTATTTGTGATTTAAATCAGTAGCAGAATGGGAATGAAGACTTACTCTTGGTTCACAATACGGCTGCTCTTCAGACCAAACTTGCCGTCTGCTTGACAAGGTGCGAGGTCCTTTCCCCACCAGACGAAGAGGGAATTGCATTGGTAAGGTTGATTGTGGTTAGTGTCGTGACATTATTGGTTTGCTTGGCACTGGTGACCTTGACCGTTGCTTCTTTGTGGGCGGCGTCCACAATCTACGGCTGGCAAATAAACACTGGTTTGTTTGTTATGATCAACTTTAACAGGGCATTTTGGTGTTCGCGTCACCTTTCCTCCCCCCACTTACTTAAAAAATAAGTATTTTTACTGTAAGCCTATATGTATGTTGCTATCTTACGTTAATTCGATTCTACTCTTGTAGAAATTGGCATTTTTGTATTTTCTGTCCGTAAACAAATAAAACAACTAGACCTTACAACACCTATAAGGCACCGTGAAAGAACATATTGCTCATAACATGAAACTTCACCACCACCCGAAATAGCTGAAATTTGGAATAATATTTTTTTTCTAAAAGATATATCTATAGCGAATAAGGAATGCAGGTTCTATTCCGAATGATCCTTATCAAAACATGACCTTAACACACTTTATTTATCTCTATATGAATTGTTGTATATTACTTGGAAAACACTAAATAGGTACGCAGTTGTGTAAATCAAAGCCAGCTGCCAAATTATTAAGTGGCCAATTCCGATCCATAGCCTGACTATGACTATAACAAGTTACCGACAATGTTGAGTTTGTTTAATATCATTTAAATCGTTGGCCCAAAGTATAAATGTCCCAAAATCTTACGTACATATTCGACTACTCTACTACTGCTCCAAGTGAAAAAAATGGTTCAAAAATAACCTTCCGTTGTGATTATAGATCATCAGCCTTTATTTACCCTAAAAATCGACGTCCCATTTCTTTAAGTGGTGTTTTGCACACGAACGCAAGTGTACTGCATAAATATGTTGAAGTTAATTTTCAGCATAAATAATTATCACCACGAGGTCTAAGTCAAATCCATTTAAAGTACTATTAGGAGGTCGGCCTTTATACCCAATTCCGGGAAAGAATGTTTAAAATGCTTAACAATTTTCCGACCTTTGGGACTTAGACTGCCAACTCCAAGGACGCGTAAACACATTTTGGGACTCATTTCAAAAGTGAGTCCAATCATACCAAAGTAATTTTTGAAGTTTGGTGCTGGTTAACTTATACTAACGCGTCCCTTTAAAGTTGGATGTACACAGCACACAACCCCGGCCACGACCAAAGGTGAGTAAAATTGGTAAAGGTATAATGTGAACTCGCCATTAACCCATCTTTTAAAAACCTTCATTTAATGGACTTATACCAACCTGACAATATGCCAGGGTCCCACTCCCAAGTGCCATCAGACCAAGACACACGCTCTCTCGGGGCTGGCATTCTAACTCGTAGCCGCTTATTACAAGTAAATGTAGCAACCTGATTAAAGGTCATTTTAACAATGCCGATTACCCGTAAGGGCGGTGCTTCGATCTCTTCACACGGTTTCTGCGTACTAGATAAGATGTTTTGAAAACCAACACTAAGAGCATGTATGATGTGAGTTATAAAATTAATATAGTATGCCCCTGGATGGCTATGATTTGAATCATAAAGTAGACGTCTTCTTTTAATCGGCATATTTTCTCATCGTAATGATCCATAGGAAATACAGGTGATACATTAACCCAAATCAGAATACTTATTATACTAGCAAGCAAGTGTTCATGTGTTTGTGCACGTTTCTTGCTTGTGTTTCAGGGGACTACCACACGGCACTAGTTCCACTTTGGGTATCTATCTGATTTCAAATCTTTTTGGTTACTTACGTCAAAATTGAAGACGGTAACACCCAATTTTGGCAGTAATATTTTCCTAATAACGAATATGTGTATTAGTTAGGCTTCTAGAAAAACAATAATAGAAGAATGATGTTTTCGTAAACCTTTCGATCGACAATAGTGTCCCCAAAATGTTTTGATTTGGTCATACAACATAGATTGGTTTACTGCACGAATTACTCCGGTAAGTTTGCTTGAAGCCACGCATTCCCCAGCAGTTTATTAACTCTGAATGGCATTTCAGTCATGTTGTGGCCTGTTTTGATTTTATTTTCCTGTGGCCAAAATCATTGGATCATTTTTCCACAAAATGGACCTTGAGTCGCACCATCACTTTCAATCTAAATATGATCAATTATGGTTAGCCATACGAATTGCAAAGTTCTTCCATGTTCAGCATAAAAAACAATTGGTACAATGATATACTCAAATATAGCAGAGAACTGTAAGTTTGCGTTTTGTTCAAAATCGTTTAATTTTAAGAACCCTCGTCTTAACCAGGGTGACCCCCCCCCCCATTGAAACTTCGCCCGGTGTGCAAACTGCCAACAAATTCGTAAAAAGCTTCTAGGTAATGAGAAGTCACACCACTAAATCACTCACTCCGCATGTTGTGTAATGGTGGGTAGTTCCGGTTAAACCATACCGTCGATTGTAAGCAAATTGGTGTGGCATGGTTGCGTACCTTTGATTGTCAAATGTTAAATCTAATGAAATAGTGCAGAACAATGTTCTATACTTGAAATACATAAAAATAAATAAAGAACTAACTAAAGAAATAATTAGGCCTTCGAGTACTCCGTCTCGGATACGGCTATGGTTTTACGTGTCGTGTTGAAAAGGTGGTGGGCTATTCCACCTGTTAATCTCGAATTCTAATCCTGTATCGGTATCAATTACCATGAATTTTTTAAAATTTTCATCTTTTTTTGTATATAGAAAGTCTTCAAACATCAATATGATGTCACGTGGGTTTGAAATTTGAACTTATTGCCAGCCATTTTAAGCGTGTAATTGTCAATGGGAGCGTTATTGGGTGGTGTGCGCCCTTTAAAAGCGCTGTATTGTAATGTGCATGCACTTCATAATGGGATTTTCATGCAGAGAAAGCAAAATTGGGCCCCCAAAAGTGATTGTTGTATAGAATAAATTGCTATTTGTTCTAAAAGAAGCTTTTGTGTAATTTAGAGACTTTTTGTCGAAGAAATTAAGTCACAAACAGTTCTTACCCCCAGCAATTTAACGGAATAACGAATGAGTTTGGGTTTTCATGTTTCTGGTTGCCATTTTTGGTTAAAAGTGGCAGTTTTGGGGGTTCTATATTATAGCTTTGGCTGCCAGAAAATGTAAAGTTTCGTGAAGCCCTGCAAATTCTGTGGAATTATTGTCTTTCAACAACATTATTTATATAATACGGGAGGTAACATTGTGTCTTTCCTTCGCGGTAATACATTCAATTTCACACGACCATCCTGATTCCTCTCCGTGGTACGAGCCAAATAACGTCATTTTGTCATCAACTGTCATATTCTATCTCCAAGAGACCGCAGGTGGAATAAGATACTGAAGACTTTGCATATGTAAGTGCTGTTGTATTACGCATTTATTAAATTGATATTTATTTTTAAAAGTCTCCCAACGGGCTCTCTTTGAACCCTCACCTTGTTCAAAATGCCCACGGTCAGCCAATTTAAAGAGGCAAGCATCGGTTCATACACATTACTGTCTTGTAGGTCAGTTCGCGTGAATTTCCACGTGATCATTTTACATACCCTAAAGCTTAGTCCCAGCCCCTGTAGTAACCATAACCCGACCCTAAACCCTAATTCTAACCCTAACTCAAACCTAATCCCAAATTAAACCTTAACCCCCACCCTAACCCTACCTCAAACATCTAACCCTAACCGGTCGCTAACCCTAACCCTATCGAACCCTAGCTTTACCCCTAACCCTTAACCTTAAATATCCTAACCCTAAACTCTTATCAACCAACTCTATGTTCTTATTCTAAATCTAACCCTAACCTTATCCCCAACAAATATCCCCAACCGTGAGAAGGAGAGTGGTCGCTGAAATGGGCGATCGGATGCCTTCGGGGGGCGCCGCACATTCGTCATTTCGGTTTTTGTGAATGCTCTAGGAGAGGGGGCAAGCTTATAGGCACCATAAATTCGCTTCCTAGAGTAATGGTTTTTGTCAATCCGATGCTTGTTTCAATCCAAAACGTTTCAATTTCTTACTCTCGACGCATTATTTTTCATTAAACTCTAACACAGATGTCCCACTTCTCTGCAGACCACTAGCTGAATTTGCAAAAAGAGCGCATTTTTTCACGGCGCGGGCATTTCTGCTGTGACTTCCCACTTTCAAAAGATGTCTATTTTTTTCCAACTCTGAAGAATATATCTTAATAATACGTGACACTTTCTTAAATGATCAATTTTTTCTGAAAATAAAAAATAACATAAAAAATGTGTATGTTCTAAGATAGCACACCACTAATCACGCCGCATTTCGTATAATGGTGGGTAGTTCCGGTTAACCATACCGGTCTATTGTAAGCACATTGGTGGGCATGGTGCGTAGAGCCTTGGTGATGTGTCAATGTTAATATCTGAATGAAGAGTGCAGACAATGTTCTAATACTTGAAATACCAGAAAATAAATAAATTTGAATCTACAATCAATTTAGGCCGTTCGGAAGTACTCTACTAGTACTCCGTGCTCGGAATACGGCATGGGTTTTACGTGTCGGGTTGAAAGTGTGGGTCGCTATTACACAAGGCCTGTATCTGAATTCCTATCCTGTAACGGTATCAAATTACCATGATTTTTAAATTTTCAATCTTTTGTTGATATAGAATGCCTTCAAAACCTCAAATTTGATGTCACGTGGGGTTGAACATTTTAAAACTTATTTCACGCCATTTTACGTGATTTCCAAAATTGGGAGCGTTTATTTGGTGGGTGGCGCCCTAATCGTTCTCTCATCCTTTCCGTTCATTTAGCGACAAATGCTAAGGTAGCACTTTCACCAGGGATAGGGTAATGCCGTCAAAGTCGAAGGGTAGGGGAGTGGTTGCCACCTATAAGCATATTTTATGGTGCATTGTTGAAAATATTATGTACAGAATGGCTCTAAAACTCTTTGTTAATGTAAAACTAGCCAGTTGCCATCATTTAGAGCTAAAACCGAATAAAAATCCGTTATTCCTAAGTTTTTTAGCGCAAAATTGGATTTTCGCCCATTTTCTGTGGAAAATGCCAATTTTGTAGACTCGCGAACTTGATGAGGTCATTGTGACGCCATACTAGGTATGTTGGTACTTTTTGGTATCAATGGAAAGAGGAGGGCCTTAGCTATCCACTGGTATCAAAATTATAAGCATCGGGTGCTTTATAACGAATTTTCGAGGGGGTAACCACCCCCCGGTAAACCGTGATACAAAAAGGATTGGTAAGACGAGGGTTAACAATATAAGTGAACCCTAAGTAGGGTGGTAGTAAAATTGAAATGAGGCTGTTAAAATAAATAAATATTAAAAAATAAATAAATTTGTTGTTGATGCTTTTGTTGTTCATGCTATTTATTTCACCAAATACTCTGATAATATACAGATAAATAATTACCATAAGTGAATCATACGGGCAACCAACATCTGGATGATCTTCAATCTCAAAATCGTTGAAGACTAGGTTGATCACATAACCTTCTTCCACATCAATTGTCCAATCACAGTCGCTGTAACCAGGATATGCATCTGGGTACTCAGGAGTTTGTATGACGTCCGTCAAATCGGTAAGAGTATTGCTTGCACATTGCGCTGTAACGTATTAGATCCATGTTATCAGGACAAAATATATTACTGTAGTTAGCAAGGGATACACTTTTGTGTATATTTGTTTATGTGTACGGATACTCAATATCGTATGGGGAAGTTTTTGAACCTAATATGGGGACGTTTAAAAAAGTCCCCATAAGCTAATTAATATGTATTAAGTCTTAGAAAGAGCCCGTCATCATAAATAAGGTATAACAGAATAAACCTGTATTACAGCCTGTCACCCGAAGACAGTTCAAAACAGTTGTCTAAAAACTGGTCCATTTTTACACTAATAGGCAAAAGAGTGTACTAGGTCTTAGAGAGAGCCTGTCACCCAAATCAACATAATTATAGCATAACATTATGATGGAATAAGTCTACATATTATTAGGATTATTCCGTTAAAGACAGCCCGTCACCCAAAGATACATGTAGTTTGAAACAGTTGTCTAATAAACTGGTTCATGTTGCCACTAAAAAGGTAACAAAAAATAACAAAGAAGGACAAGGTTTAAAAGACACCTTCTTGGAGGAGTATGTGCGATAGAGTGATAGAAAGAGAGAGACGGACAGACACACAGACAGACAAGACAGAGAGAGGGTTTGTGTGTGTTATTGTTTCTCTCTCTCTCGCGTTAGGTTGGTGGTATGTACCTTGTTTTCAAAGGTATCGTTTGCGTTTTTTTTCACTTCTTTTCTTCGTTATTATGCTTTTCTTCTTGTGGGCCGGTAAAAGATAAACCTGGCTTCTGGAGGTTGGAAAATAACAATGTCCTTACCTACACAGGATTCCCCATCTTGGTGTAATACATAGCCTTCTCTGCATGAGCAATAGAATCCACTTATATAATCATGGCAATAATGTACACATCCGCCGTTTTCGTTTTCACATTCGTTGATACCTTGAAACAAATTTAATTGAATTTAAATTATAAATATTCACCATTCCATGAGCAAAGTTAGCTAAGATTAATATCTAATCAGAAGATTTTAAGAATATATATGGCGATGCTAAGAGTTAACTAAAACATGAAAGATGCATACACCTGGTTTCCCGGTGTCATAAACTACCGTGTCTGCGTGACTGGGTGTCCTACCACCCATCTGTCTATTGTGTTCGCCATTGGGTGCTGTATGCATCGTTTGTTTCAGCACTGTACCCAAATGTCCTCGTATACAAGGTCACGGTTTATTCCGTACATGTTGCTATGGTAGCTAGGACACTCTCTCATGAGGGACACTCAATTTCTTTACACCGGCGTCAAAAATGGCCTCATGAATTTCAAATTGAAAGCAACGTAAAAAATAGCAAGAGAAATATACTAAGATAAATGAAGCAAAACCAAAACAAGTCCAAATCAACAACAAAAACAAACAAACAAACAAACAAACAAACATGGATTTATTTGAAAAAATACAATGATCCTACTTCTAACTTATGATAATAAGCGAGATATGGTATGGACGCTGTTATTGGTCTAACAAGTAAACCCAAAATCGTGACGAACATTTTTTTCTGTCAAAATTATTTGTAAAAAAAAAGTTTGTAAAAAAATGCACGAGGAACAAATTAAACACTAAACTCAAAACTAAATATCATTCGTAGCTTACAAATGTTCGAGCACAAAGTGTTCAGACGGTGACACAAATGGACCACATATTTAACACAGTTCAATAGAAAGGTTCCTATGTTCGTTGGAAATTTGTTCCCAGCTACTAGAATATTGCCTCTGACCTTCCGCTACAATATTGCAACGAAATCCAGTGTTACCGACAATAGGTCTGACATGCGTCAGTATGAAGATGTACCGACCATATTGTTCAATTCTGATGTTACTCCGGCACTTTGGTGGCGCACAACGAACATTCTCTGCACTGTTGTCTCCGCAAAACGTTTGATTAAGCCTTCTCTGTAAAAACCTCGTACGCCAATCAAATAGGCCGAAGATTACCAAAGAAAATCGTGCATTGTGATAGAATTTGAAAAAACTTGGTACGCACATGGGACCTATACCTGGATATTTCACAACGGGACCCAAGCTTTAACAAATATTAAATTCATATCCACGAAGTGCTCAGGGCGTAGTGTGAAGCGCCTAAGTTGTTACAAAAACACACGCGTAAAACCCAGAAAGGCAAGAAAACAATTTATGAAAAGAAAATTAGAGTGTCGATGTACGAGAAAACCCCGAAGACAGGGTACCTACGGTATGGATCCCGAACAGTAAAGATCATCACCAAAATTCAAGACGACATACAAGAAAATCGAAACAAGGGTTCGTGTTGATGACAGGCGTCCATCGACTGCTTAACAACAACCCCTGCACGTCCATATACACTATAACATGGTATAAAAATTGTATATGGTCCAAAAAGACCAAAATAAAAGGATATTAAAAAAATCACATTTAACATTATATACAACGATATATTTGAACATTAAAAGAGTAACCAACAGGAGGCCAGGGCCGAAGAAGCGGAAGAAAGGACTGTGAAATGCCACCCACTCTCCCGAATCACGAGGTCCTTCCAACAATCCTGTCCGCCTACTGATCGAGGGACTGTGGAAAATGTGGCATGTATGATGTACCTGTACGCCATGCATACTTACTATGACAGTATCTGATTCGCATTCCCAGAATTCTCCAAATCGAATTCTGTAAAGGTTAATCTGATTCTTCGCCCATCGGGGGGAACAGTGATATTCCATGTAATCTCCGTATTTATATCATAGGGATGCGGGAAATTCGGTGATGTTAGGATGCCATAGAAGCCGTCAAGCTCTATGGTGTCTGCGTGTACTGCAGGGATCATAAAACAAATGCAGACCCAAAGAGCTAGATATCTGTAAAGAAAAGGATTCTAGATAAGCTTGATTTGCAGGCAAAATGTGAATAAGTTGTGGTGGTGTTTTTTTTTTTTTCCGAGAAAACAAACACGCAGACAAACAAACGAAAAACAAACAACAAAACATGAACAAATAAAAAACAAATAAAAATTAATAATGAACATTCAAAATATTTACAGCCTGTCTTTAAAAAAGTTCAATCAGAGAATTGCTTTTTGAGAGGATTTTAATTGGGGGATTATAATAACTTATAAAGAGTAAGAACCAAGCTTTCTAATCTTTTTACATCTTTTCATTTGCTTTTTGGCAGTCTTGAGATATACTCAACTAACTTCGATGAGGTTAATTCACTTTTTGCCACTTTAAACTTTTAAACATGTTGCATTTTATCGAAGTTTGGTTGTAATCATTTTCTTCTCAGCATTATCGAATGTTACACATTTTATTTCTGTTTATGAAGACAATTTGTAATTCCTGTTAATGTAATGGTTAAAAGGAGAGCAGGTTCTGCAAAACTTCACCTGAAATTGCCCAATAACTTCACCCTTGTTGTGTTTCGAGATACTTAGATGATCCTCTTCAAGCGAGTTGAGCCAAGTGAATAGTGGTAATTGAGTCATTCTCCGATAAAGTGTTCAAAAAGCGATTTTTCGTGTCGCACACAGTCATAATAGTTTAAAGTTTGCTTTGCTCGTTAAGAATGAGTGTTTATTAATATAAATTATACTTAGGAGTTATGTTTTCAAAATGATCCGGACTAGAAGTTGTAACCGGCGAGAAAGTATCAAGCAATAAGGCTGATGATGCATAATTCTTGTTTTTCGCCATGTCGCCAGCCCAAATCCATTCTTTAAAATGTGTCCCTGCTCGCTACACACGAGCGCATATCACAGATTATATGGCATTTTTATCGGCCTCTATTATGCCCTAATTATAAAGTTAAAAACACGATAATATTGGATTATTAAAGTTTCGCAAGAGTTCTCCGAGAGCATGTCGCCAAAATTGCAGCCAGATACGTTACCATAATTCGAATGGGTACAAAATTGTCGAAAATAACGGTAGAAGAATGTTCCAATATGCAATAAATCTAGCACATGTCAATGTTATATGTTTTCCAGGCCTAGTAATGAAAGAAATCCCCCATGTTACGTTCATACCGCGCCAGATACGTTACCTACCTTCCGCTGCTCTCTCTTGTGATACATAAATTCGAATACCACACCATGCTTTAGTATGAGGGTCATACCTGATATTATAGAGGATAACTCGGTGAAGCTTGTACTTTTTATTAAGAACGGCACAATTAGAAAAGGCTGGCCAGATACGTTACAATCTAAGTGCTGATAGAGATGCGCGCTTGGCCAGCTGCCGGCCTAGATGAAGCGAAATGATTGTGACGATTTCCTGATGGCAGCGTAATGATAATAGGCAACAGCGCTTTGAATCCTTCGGAAAGGACGCTTTATAAATGTCGGGTATTATTATTATTATTTACAACTTGAGGGTTGATAAACAGAATGACCGCACTCCCTTTCTGTCCATTTTGAGATTTTGCCACCGAAGTAATCTATAACATTCACACGTTTTAAAGCCATAAAACCTTAACTGAATTCAACTTCCTGCACTCTAGAAAAAAAAAAGGTTGTAAAATTCTCCTCTATATGGAGCCCTCATAGATTCTGTAAAGAATCGCTGGTTATACCATAACAATAAATTGTACTTTTTTTTTTTTTTTTTTTTTTTTTTTTTTTTTTTTTTTTTTTTTTTTTTTTTTTTTTTTTTTTTTTTTTTTTTTTTTTTTTTTTTTTTTTTTTTTTTTTTTTTTTTTTCACCCCCCCCCCCCCCCACGCAAACTCCGCCAAGAAGGACACTTTTCCTCAAAATAAACTTTTATTGACTAAGCAATGTTCGTGCCTTTCATTGATGGACATTATCACATCATACGCTTGATCAAATGTGTGTGGGTAGTTCTCCAACAGTAACGACGGGCACTGGATGGACAGGGCCATGAATCCTCCACTTTTAAAAGTGGGAGCCCTGGATCCCGACTTTTGAAGATACACATATAGTTGGGTCATTTGGAATTGATCTCCAATATTTAAAAATATGTTAGACGGTGCAAAATGTTTTGTTGCAGTCTCTGAGGAAAGATGAACAATTTGAGCCCATTTTTAAAGAAATCGGAGCAATATTTAAGATTTAACCTTTCGTGATGACCTTTGACATTTGACGATTTTTGTGTTATATCTCCATCACCATACGTTGTAGGTAGTAACAAAAACCTATGGCCCTTTTTTTAATCCTTGTAACAAGAACAACACTTGGTACCTTTTACAGCAATCCAAGCATTTTATTTTATTTGAGCCTCCTGTATTATGAATTTTTCCCCTCTCTGGACGCATAACCAACCCCCGCAGCCGCGCGCAGTGGCTGTAATCTCTACTATAACGGGACAGCTGCTCATACCGTCCGGTAAGGTGAATTTCCGGCTGACTAGGTTTTTCAGTTTGTAACTTATTGACCCAGCTTTTTCACATTCATGTCGGGGACAATTGAATATTAATATTAAAGAACAATAAACAGATGTTGAATCTTAAAAAGGAATTTTATTTGGGAATAACACACCAATTTTTGAAAAACTAAAGATGTGATGACGTCACGTCATTGATTCGTTTATTATTTTGCTTCGTCGGGGGACCCATTCAGGTAAATGAACGTACAAATATCCCTACCTTGGAAAAAAACAACCGATTATCGTCATCTACGTTCGGTTTTTGAATCGTATGACAAGGTAATTTGTACTGTTTTAGACATACTAAACGGTGTCTTTGGAAAAAAAATAATATCAGTTTGGGCAGAGGCAATGTACAGACCTTGATTTAACATCGTCGGATTTATATATATCGTCGCCTCCCGAAGAGCAAACTGAACCTGATACCTGACCCGTGACCTGTACCTGACATGTGACAAAACCAAACCATTTATCTCGTTACCGTTTATAACTACAATAGCGGCAAAGCAGCAAGCATTCTGCATCTCCGTTTCACAGCGTAATCGATCAAGATGTAGACTATACATGCGGTCTGTAGTACAGACTAGTTTCAATGCCTTGAAAGCGTTAAAGACTTTTTCAAAGCATTTCAAGTCATTAGTGTGTACTTTCCATGCCGTACTTACCAGCATCGGGTAAGCTAATCTTAAATTGTTTTCAACATGTCACAATTCACATCAAGGAAAAATAATGCTCCTTAGTGATAGCCTTGAACCGTAATATACAGTGTATGTCACGCATGATTTTGAAACATTTAACATCAATGATAAGCCGTCTCTATAGCAGGAAATACAAGGATAGCACATGTGGTCCAGTGGATGTGACGGCTGACTCATGATCTAAGGTTGCGGTTCGAACCCCGGTGCGGCCACTGTGTCTCGCCTTTTTTTTTTTTTAAGAAATGTAGTTTTATATAGCGCTTCACAACGTCTCAAAGCGCGGTTACTATTCCAATGTCACAGGATTATCACATTTTCACAAATTGAAATTTGGCAGCCATTATAAATGGCGCAACTGTTACATGTGGAGCTCTTGCCCCATCGCTTTGCAAGATAGATTGGCACATCTGTGTTGGTGTGTCACAGATCCGTCCCCTTTACCTTTTTACTGTCGCCTCTGCAGGGTACTTGCTTTTTCATTGGAAATATGGACATGAACAATGCCGTGCTGATTAGATCGAAAATTAAAATTTAAAATAATTAAGTAAAAAACTTAATTTTCAATGCAATTTTTTTTACAAAATTAACAGCATTCAAAATTAGGCCTACATAAACATCTCAAGTAATAAAAGAAGTATAAAAGATAAATTAAAACAAAATTACTATATAGCAATTAAAACATTAAATCAAAGTGAATGAACAAAAATAATACAAATTCTATCATCCACAAACAAGGTGATGAAAATAAAGCAATAAACACAAAATATTAAATAAAAATAATAAATAAAAAAGCATAAAACCATTGAAGATAAAACAAAAATGAAAATAATTATAGGGCAATAATAACTATAAATAAACAATTATAAAAATGGATGAAAATAGATGAAAACTACAACAAAAGAATGTTCCTTTGGAGTAACAGCATCCCAAATTACAACAGCAAAAACGAAAAGAAACAACGAGAAACAATACCCCCCCCACACACCACACACCATGCGAGAATTTTTTGAATATATATTACATGTATAAATTATAACTGATATATTATATAAGGTCCTAACTCCAACTGCCGCGGTGACGGTGTGAACAACGGGCAAATTTCGTTATTTTTTATCGCTCTGGGTGGCGAGACAAGAAAAAATGCTTATTCGCACCACCACGGTACGCAATTACAGAAAAGTTTTCTTATTTCACACCGGTTACGGTGCGAATAGAAGAGAAATTACAAAGAAAAAGTTTTCTTATTCCCACCGCTACGGTGCGAATTACCGGAAAACCATTGCTTTTTTTCGCACCGTCACTGTGCGAATAGATCTTCCTAACTTAATACTGCCACGGCCTCGGTGACACCATCACCATGTGATTGGTCATCTCAACGCAAAGACTGGGTGCACCGTCATGCTTTCTAACTCGATCCCTTTTCCCTGATCCAATATAGCAACTGTTCATCAAAATGTGTGGATTTGGAGGCCAAAACTTACCTTGCATGCAATAACATTGGGTTCCAAATTTGACACCCTCAACTTTGTTAACATCCAGATTTCAGGGGATTGGAATTCCAGCTGTGCGGTTAATTTGGTTTGGTATGAATGGTCACTGTTTAAAGTTGCTATATATGTTGAGGGAATTTTGTAGATCTTTATTTTTTCAAATAGATGTCAAAACTCAGAAATTAGGGGGCCTATAGCAAAGGTAGACGAGTTCCACCCCAACCTCATAAAATATCAGTAAGGTTTCTTGGTTTTGATGTGGATAGTAAGTATTAACTTACCGCTTTCGTTCCAAGTAGTAGTTCCGCATTACGATCTTGAGATCAATGATTTTTTGAGGTTGAAAAAATTTTGCACCATGTGGAGTACAACGAACGGCATGACAACATTGCTTTTTGTGCATGAAACACCTTTGCATTCTTTTCTCTCTTGACTGAGTGCTTTTATTATTTAATAACAAAATGATCTGAGGACCCAAAATTGCAAAAATGGGCTGTAAAACAAGATTTATTTTAGAAATACTTTTTCGACCTGTCTACGTATAGGAGATAGGCAGTGATCTCAGGTTAACCAATTAGAAAAATATGGGGCTGAAACTGAGTCTAGGCAAATGCTATACGCACGACTGTCGTGCACAAAGTTCTAAATTGGCTATACTACAGACAATTACCAAATGGGTTATCATTAGTCAGAACACCATAGTAGTAACACCACTCAAATGGTATAAAGTATGCTAAAGCCATGCAATAATAGGCCTATAGCAGTGTGATAATCCGTCATAGTTGTGCTTTAAATTACTCAACAGTTAAGCCCAGGACCACGTCCGGTGCCACTGTTTTCATCGTCACTGCTATTAAAAGTTAACATCAATCATGTTTCTGTTAAATAACGGTGCATAACTCAAAACTCCAGAACTTCCCCTGCAAAAATTTAATCTATATCAAACATAAACCCCTTGAATATACGCGCCATGGCTACAGAGCTATGCGCTCTGTAGCCATGCGCACCGATACACTTAATATCAAAACAGCCCTATATACTATTAAAACCCAAAACCAGTGCCTCCTGGATGTCCTCCCACACATCATGAGGGGCACCCCCCGCTAAATTGTTCATTAACCTTCATAGAGACAAATCCACTGAGAAATATGCTCTGCTCTCCCGCGGTCAAGGAAAGGATCCCAAATGGACCCCACTACATATGGCTTTTCAGTGATACGGTATTGAAAATTTATTGTATGAAATTCCAAGTGACTCATCCACTTTAAACTCGTTACATCAACACTGTTCGCATACTGTACTAATGTAAGTATAATTCCAAAAGCCTGAGCGACATTGTTTGTTATAGCCAAACTATTGGACAGTGTGATTATCGCACTGAAAAGGTTGCACAAAAAGCTAGCCATCAGAAACACTTCTAAATACAACTCAACTTTGTACATGAAATACACTGAAAAGATATCTTTTTCTACCTGTCAACACGCGCATGGATGTGACACCCGCCATTTTGAAAGACACTGTTTGAATGGCAATGAAACTTTGCCAACCATTATTGACGTGATTATACAGTGCATCAACATGTAGTGCAGCTTTTGGTTGTAGCTGGGATATTCTGATTGTTTAAAATGATAATCTTTTGATTTAAGGGATTTGCTTGGAATAAACTTTAATACAGGGTAAGTAATGGACTTCTTGTAGTTGTATGCTAGTGGGTGATTCGATAGGAAGTGGTCGGCCTTATATATATAAATTTTGATAATCGCATAATAGGCGGTTGCTCCTCAGGCAAAGCAAGACCAACCAATAAACAAGATCAACACAACAACACAACCAAAAAACAACAAATTTTCTAACACTTAGTGAACTTTATTGCCAAATAACTTATGGCTGACTCAAGATTTCCAGATGATGGTGCCTTCAATTTTCTAACATCGTGTTTTTTTTTTTGCATATACAATAATGCCTTGTCCACATACTAGTCATTGTGTGAAATAGCTAATTTCAAATCGACATCTGTTCATATTCAACGCTTTATCTCAATAATAAATCCGGATCCGGGTTTGTATTGTTATACATAGTATCATATGCTATTGCTATAACTATACATAAATGTTTACTGCATCAAAAGGGAAAATCCGATGCCACCTCAAACATTGAATTGCACATTTAGGTCACTATCTTTAGTTCTATTTTGAACTATTTGTCATGAACACCACAATGTATAATTCACAATTTTCCCTGAGTCAGTTCTTATAATAATCATTTTCAGGTGGGTGTACACTGGATTCCATCATAATATAAAGTGTTTTCCAAAATTGGAGAGGGTTTAATTGTCACATAAACCACTAACTGGACGGAGACTGTTGGGGCAACAAGCTAAGGTTGCACTATTTGGCAACTTGGAAAAGATGCTTTGAAATGGCATGGGGGGGGGTCCTTGTGGACTCAGGATTTCGGTTTCAATCAAGCGCATGGTTTTAACGAACGCTAACTTGTTTTTGCAAAAACATATGGTAATTGCCTAAATATTAGCTGCGCATATTTTGGGTGCGAACAATTCAAATCGGCCCTGGCGATTTTGAATGCTAAATACCTAAAAAAAAAAAGCATTATGGTGTGCTATTCAAACGTTTTTTGGCCCCTTTAAAATCGTACTGGATAACTTTTATTAATTTTTTATTTCAGCAATGGAAGTGTATTGATGTTCTCCTATTTATGATCCAAATTGTATGGAGAAAGTCCTTCGGAAAAGAGGTTTATTTGTTTCGCGGCGGAGAACTAGGTTGCGCGTTGCATGAAATCGGTTTTGGCCACCATTTTGAAAATCCTTGTACAACGAGTGTAATTTCCCTATTATTTTGGTTGTTTGTTGATGTACGCGCCATCAATGACCAGAGTTTTGGGTAAAAAAAAAAAAAACAACAACACAAAGTGGTTTTTTTCAGAGGGGGTCCCTATGCACCAACGGGTTATGCACCACGGGAGTGAGAATACCTCATGTTAAATGAGAAAGTGACTGTGTAATTTTCTCTTCTCCTTTGATAACATTGTATGTTTTCTCATTAACATAATGCAGATGTAACCTGAAGAGCGAGCCCTCAGGTCACGTATTCCTTTCAATCATAGCCTATTAGATTTGAATATTACATGGTTCATTCACTTGTATTAACTTACCACTAACTTGACATTCGTACTGCTACTTGGGCTTTTACCACAGCGTGCTTGCACTGTTGACAGAAGACCTTTGGTCACAGACGGACATTCATTACGACTAGCTAACACATTACTAGGCGACAGCTTTTTTTCAGTGTAAAAGTATCAAAGCAGATATGACAATCATGTGTATTTTATCACTTAACACTTAAGTGACGAAGGGTTTTCACTCCCGTTGGGCCCAAGGTGGGGGGGTCCATGGGACCCCCCCCCTAAGGAAATTTCCGAGGGAATGTTTGCAGAAATTTATACCACTGCATGAACTGGTCATAAGACAACCCCAAATCAGCAACAAAAAATGAAAATTTGTTACTTCGGTCGGCTGCAAATTAGGGGCAAAACATGTTTTCAAAACACCGAAAATGTGTGAAAAAATACGGAAACTTCAAATGAGCCTTGCGCTTTACACAACATTTTGAAAACTTATTTTTTTAACAATGTTGATATCTATTTCTGAAGACCCAAATTTACCTATATTAACACAAAACGCGCAGTTTAGGGAATCCATCCTGTATTTTTTACGGGTGTTGCAAAAATTTAACCCAAAAACAAAACTCATTTTCCCATAGAGTTTGTACATACCGGTTTGGCAACTCCATGATGAAAGTTGTTTGTTTTCAGCACATCACGGGTTAATTTTTTTGTTAATGTTAACTAATAATTGGTTTACTTACATGTAATGTGTGAACTTAATCAGCAAAAAAAAATTTGCTTTGGTTCTTGGTTTCTTATTCTTATTTTTAAAAATATTCTGAAATGACTTCCGTTAGTGCCGAAGGGGGGTTTCCATGGGAACCCCCACTAATTAACTCCTTAACGGCTTGGCCGATTTTAATTATTTGGTATGAAAGAAGCGCATTTAGAAGCAGACAATTAACAAAAAATTTCGGCCAAAAATCCCACCGCGTAAAGCATCCAGCGCGAAAACAAATTTTGGGTGTCCTATGTACCCCCCCCCCACCTTGGTCACTTAAGTGTTAACTGCACTTGTCGTTAGTCAGAACGGGGGGTTGGCTCCTAACCACTTTTCCAAAATTGAGACGAAATCCACCACATGGTAGAAGCCTTAATTATGCGTCAAAATGATCAAAATAGGCACGAATTAGTTTTTTGCAGTTTCTCGGCGCGTAATCACTCACACCTATAGATTTTTGTTGCGTACTGCTTTAAGTGGTAAGAATGAACCTATAATTACATATATTAAACAACAATATACTTCTCATGCCACTTTAATAGTTTAAGGGTTGCTTGTTTGTTAACATTTATTTTAACCATTTGAACGGTTTCTACAGTGACCGCTACAACTTTATGGTACCAATTGGCTTACTATAATTTGACGTTATTTTTTTTTCTATTAATTATTTGCTTCGTTATGCCACTAGGTGTATACATGTTTATGATTTTAGGCTACTATTTTTTAGATGTTTGGGCAAACATTTGTTAAGATTCATATTCACGCGTACATGTATGAAAATGGTTAGCCCACAGGAACACTAGATACTAAAATAACAGCAACTATGGGTTGGCGAACTTGTTGTGAATGGTCCGGCTAGTGTGTTGCATTATAATCAGAGATCTCACAGTACTCTAATAGATTTTCATTTTTTTCAGATGGCCACTTCCGGTAGTGCATAAGGGGGGAGGGCCTCCTAGGGACCCATTCAATAACGCCAAAAACGACTCGATGGATTTGAATTTTTTTGCAACCAAATCGCAAAGCGCCAACTGAAAGTTATACAATACAAAAAATAATAAACCAAATAGATTGGTCAGCGTTAAAAATCGCCGGCTGAAAAACTAAATTGGGGTACCTAGGCACCCCTCCCCCTTATGCAGTTAAGTGTTACGTTGTGAACAAACATTTTCATAATTTTTCTCGAAATTTTTTTTTTAAATGAAATGCATCAGAAATATTTTTGTGTTTGTCGAGCTCTATTGTCGAAAATTGTTAAGCGAGATATCCGTTGCGGGTACTTGCGGTACGAACGTTTACATGAAATAAGAAAATCTAACCCCCTTGGTCACGGATAATACCCCTTGTCAATGATAAGTGTGCCCCGTTGAGGAATTGATAACATTGGGGAATTGATACAGTTGGTAATGTCCTCACTCCCAGAATAGCGAGAGGTTTTCCGGGTTTCGAGACCGTGCTAGCCATTTCTCCACCTCTATGAATATATTAAAAAATAAAACAGCAAACATTTAAAAACATCACACTGCTCCATCCATCATAATTATGTAAACACAAGAGTACATTTACTATCTGTTTTGGTTGTATTCTATCTTGGCTCTAAATAGCTAATAAGGTATCTTGTCTTCACTGTTTACCAGCTAACTAAGATAAAATATTGTAACATACGGCCTCCGAAGATATTTCACATCGACGGTCCGTAAAAAGTCTCATCAAAATTCGTGTACATATCAATTCGTTTTTAAAGTACAACTTTTAAGCATCCATGCCACGCAACTTGTTAAACGATGGGGTTGTTTGCTTGGATTACGGTGATACTTCTCATCGCACCATTATGGTGAGTGACCCAAGTGTCCTTAAACCGTTTCAAATGAAAATATCGCCTATGCATTTTATGAGTATATGAATATTTGTGCTGAACTAAACCATTATTCTTATTTACCTTTCCGATAGGTAAAGCGCTCTACCTGGAGCTTATGCTACATGTGACGGTAAGTCAGAAAACTTATGTCAGGTTTTACAATTTAGTATTTTTTAAAGGCCTTTGAATGTTAGTATTATGAGGAGGGGGAGGAGGAGGGAGAGGGAGGAGGAGGAAGTAGTAGTAGCAGTAGTAGGAGGAGGAGAATAATATCATAATCATCATGCAGCCCGGTTGGCGATTTGGAAACACCAAAGACCAGTTTTCTTAGGTTCGTTTCATTGAAAAACAGGTGAATAGGACATTTAGAAGGAGCAGATTCTGAATCATCTCCCAACTCATCGACGCTGTCCAAACGTGTCTTTCTGGTGACACGACACAAACAAACCTCTCTGTTGAAGCTGTATAGAAGTTTCTAGGGACAAGTCACCGAGCTTAGTCACCGATGGCAATTCGCGCATGTGTAGTACATTCCTGACTGACCTAAGTTCAAATGAGCACCGCGTTGCAATATACACCAACAAAACCGAACGAATGTCAGTAAAATATTGTGAAAACAGTGTACGTGTTCATGCACCATGGCTGACCGCGCCACCAAAACACGGTTCCGCGCATATAATTATGACAGCCAATCAATACTCCATTGCATTTCCCAGTTCAAACTGATTCCACTGCCGGAAAATAGCCATGCATGTTTGCAGGTCACCTTACTAAAAGGAAGTCCCTTGCAATGATGGACACCGTGGGTTCAGAATGATCTAAGTACATACGACACAGATAGTATCTCACTAGTCACATTATTTCGCGCATAATCTACGATTATTTAGGAGTACTTTCTCAACCCTCATTCCGGGGATTGACTCATGGCGCAACGTATAACACAAAACACAAACACCAACATCCTAACGGAAAGTTTATTTAATTCTGTTTTCAGCTCCGATAGCCGAGACCATACCGGATTTTCCTCGTTATCATTGCGCATATAATTTGACCACCTGAGGTCTATAAAAGTCTCTCGAAACGTCCATGAACACACATACAGAATTTCCAAAAATCTCCCCAAAGCTTGTATCACAGATATGAACGTCACCATTCAGTAATAAGAGTAATGAGAGGCGCTCCTCATTTGTAATTGTATACGAAGAATTGTTTTCGTGCACGATGGGTTTTGGATCTACTATTATTTTTTGACATTCGTTGTTATACAGGTGTCCCGTGTGTGTGTTACGATGACAACTCGGGTGTTTTTCTATCAGGACCGAATGCGGCGAAACAGCAACAGCAGTATTACCAGCTTCACCTGCGATAGACACAACTTTTTTTCTGTTTCATCAAGGTCAAAGTTAGCGGAAACTTATCAAGTTACACATGAAAAGGTCAGATTTCATTGGCGCTGGTTTCAATACTGCGTTGAAACGAAGGTTCTCGTTCATGGGCTCTTACTAATAACGCCAACAACAGTCCGGCAGTGAACGCTATAAAAGACGCCATTTCTTAATTATGGAAACACCCGTATTTTTGTGTGAATTTTGTATTTTGATTAAATGTTCAAAAAAGTCCCAAAACGGACCATTTTTTTTTTGTTAATATTACTGTATATTATTACAGCCTGTCTCAAAAATTATATGATATCTCAACGTATAGTGTTTTGTACATCACATAAAGAAAAAAAAAGAAAGGCTTTCCAGGATTTTTTTTTGTTATACTCTATGCTTATTTCAATCGAGATAACTCCAGTTTACCGCAGAACACAAAAATCGAAATCTAATGGTGGAAATTATGGTCGTAAGTAAGTTATGGCTTTATAGATAAAGTGAATAACATTCGAACAACTATGTTATTAGAAGGAATATGAGCGTACAGTAATCTGGAGGAGAGAGTTTGTTGGTCTTGAAGTATCTGAAACGCAACGTCATACCAACACCTTGATACTTTGCTTCCGACCGAATTATGGTGCCCAAAACCTTTATAATTCTTCAACAATTAGTAAATGCACCTTAGAAGTGCAAGATTTTAAACCATTTCTTTCGATTTGGGAGTGCTTATTTTGTTGCAATTACATGCCTTCTGGCATGATTTTACAGATACCAATTGTTGGTAATACAAAGCTCCATTTCATTGGCGTGCAATAAAATTGGTATTGTTTATTATTTATGAAAAGAAGATGTTTATCATGAATGATTATGTTGACTATTAAAACTTGTCTCGATAAAAACTTAGACTTCGTTTACTTAATCTGTGTTTTTTTCTTTTGTCAGTTCCAATATTTTGTGGAGCTTCAAGGCCAGGCATGCCTATTACTGCGTGAAAACTCTGCCATGCATAAAAATGGCACAAAATCGATTTTGGTGTTTATCGCAGTAAATGATTATATCTCTGGATTGACAAAGGCAATTAGATGAAGTAAACACCATTGGAAAGCCTAGTCTCGTTCTTTAATATTATGCAACGTAAGAATGATTATTTTTAAAGTTCTATTTAACCATTTTTTCTGATTGTGTCACTTTTAGAGACAGGGCTTAGGAATTCTTCTTCTCTTCTCTTATTCTTATATTAATTTTATTATTATTGTAATAAATTGTACTTTAATGGCGCTTGTTAAACCAACTTGATGGAAGTATGTCTTTTTTTTTATTCAAGCTAAATACAACATTATCAGGGCTCTCCAATGGACAACAGGAATTAACTATCCGTAATTCCAGCAAAGACATTCGGGTTGTAGCGAAACAGCTCCAGCTATTGCTGCAACAAATTCAAAAATGAACTCAGTGTTGCGTACGGCAATCTGCATTTGTTGGGTCATAGTCTTGGAGGGCACACGGTCGGTCGAACTGGGCACTTCTTTCCGGTGTAATATGGGAGAATAAAGGGTAGGTTAATTTCAGATGTGTATATAGATGCTATGAAGTGAAAAACACTAGCATCGACGCAAGTCATAGGATTTGATTGAAAAGGAATTTCAACACTTAAGTGGTCAATGGGGTCCATATGTATCCTGAAATCATTTAGCGCGTTAACGCGAGTGATGATGAGCCGGGTATTTAGCTACTAATTGTTAATATTGTTATCATGCATTGAAATAACCTCGTATAACCGGCAGCTTAGTGATTCGATTGTTGTTATCAAACAAGCAGTGTGGGATTGGATGGAGCAAGTGTGTATGGCTTATTCGTAAAAAAACTATGGATTCAAGTATCGCAAAACAACGCTTTTCTGCCAAATCGTTTGCATACATTGTGTTAGATTAAGACTGTAGATGGTTCTATTTATTCACCGTGATCCTTTCTTCTTTGATTTAATCATCTCAATATTTTAAACTAAGAAAGTTTTCGAATCAACTATAAACTGGCCTTAACACTTCATGTGCCCAAGGGGGGGGGGGGGTTCCATAGGTACCCAACATTTGAATTTTTTTTGCGATTCTCGGTACGCAATCAATTTTTTCAAGGAGTTTTTTGCTAATTGTCCTGATTTATGAATACGCTTCTCCTGATACAAATAAATTTTCATCCGGCCCAACGGCTTCATTAAATATCGGTTGGTCCCTAGGACCCCCCCCCCCCCCTTGGGCACTAACGGAAGGAAAAAAATCAAGATATTTTACTATTAAAAATTAAGTACGTAAATCTTGGGATTTATTTGCTTAGATATATACCTTAGGAGGTAATTAATTCTAATTAATAATACTAAATCAAATAACCTTTTATATGCGGATAGTGCATCAATTCTAATTTTGTCATTGCGTGCTCTTAACTGTGTAAGTCTATGGGAAAATAAGCGATTTTGAAGTTTGTGAGAAAAATACAAGATTGGTATAAATTTGGCCAGGCGTGAAGTCATTAATCTCAGCAATTCCGGTCAACAGGGACCATTTCACGACGGGCAACACGAGTTTGTTTGAGCGCATGCGCAATAACAATAACGCTGCTAAAGACAGCGTGTGACTCTTCAATCAGCTGTGATCTCCCTGCGAGTACGATCTCACACGGGATCATAACAAAATTATGGGGATTCAAATCCTTCTTCTACAGTTGAGACGTTGACGTTTGTGGCTTTATATTTTACAAATACACAATACTAAAATGATTTGATCCAGAAACAAAAAGCTGTTTAAGGTATCAGTAACCACTCCCACTGCTTCAACTCACTCAGTCTCAGTTCTCAGACTTTATATTTCAAAACTGGGATCATGCCCATACCCTTCAGCGGTGGAAATCATAGGTTTGGAATTTTTCTATCCCCTAAATGTAATGTACTCATTAGAAACATACTCGACTACAAAAATCAAGACATGAGAATCTAATGCATTTAAGACTGAAAAAAGGCCAAATAAAAAGCTGGCATTGTTGAGCGGTACGTGGTGGTGCAAGGCGTATCTTCCCTCGCCTTTCACCAATGAGGTCTGGGGTTCGATTCCTGGTAGGGGCTCGTTCTCAGTGGCTTTATGTGAATTTGGGTTTCCTCTTCCTCCTCGTTCCCGCAGGTTTTCCTCCGGGTACTCCGGTTTCCTCCTCTTCTAAAATCGAGCTTCTTTGCATAAAATCTGTTCTGGTATTATGTTCTCTGATGTGCTGAGGCCCTTCCATGGCAGCCTCACAGCGCCTTGATCACGTTTAAGTGGATAAAATGTTTCGCTTAAAAAACAAACAAATTAATAATTATGAATAGTTAACCCGAATTTTGCTATCAAAAAACACATTACAGTTTTTTTGAAGGTACCATTATCCCCGAGAAACAACTCCCCATCGCTGCTGAATAGAATGTTAATAAATCAATTTTAAATACTAGTCCGCTGACATGACTCCTCCTATGAACCCAATTTATCATAATGCAAGTAACTAATCAATGGAGGAGTCATGCCAAAATAGTGTGTAACTGTATGACAAAATTTTTGTCTCACATGCTCCAAACTTTCACCTTTCATGCGAATAAATATTACCCGAGTCCAGCTTGAAAGTATTCCTTAGAAAGTGTAGCAGCAACAGTATATTCTAAAATATCTTCATCAACTTTTATGACGTGAAAATTTTAATGAACTTTCAAAGACTTGTACTTAAGATTCTGACCGGTGACTAGTCCTTGATTTGGTTTGCCATGTGCTAAATGAAGTTTAGCTTGTATTTCAGTGATTTAAAATTGGATATTACTGGTGCGAAAGGTAGAAGAAGTGTTTAGCAAAAGCACCGGTGTTATATGAAAATTGGATGTGACATGTTGTCAGTGGTCTAAATTTGCAGGCGCACACAAATGTCATAGCTGATACACATGTTTTGGGACTCACATAGACTTGTTAAAGGCATACTGTTAAAGAAAAGCCATGTGAAGTCCCAATTAGTGGGACTATTTTAAATACAACAGTATAATTTTAATGCTAAAATTTGCATTTCCTCACCAATATCCATAACATTATGGAACCGTGACACTACAGTTTCCACAGAAGGAATTGTGGCCAGCGTATAGAGTAGACACCTGCCGCGACATAGAGCATTCAGCGTAAGACACAGCGTACATGCTTGCATCTCATTACAGAGCTGAGTAAATATGCATTGCATTGCCGTGCTTGTACGGTGGTAACCAAGTGTTACACGCGGGCCACGATTTAATTTTTTTTTTATTTGCGCGAGGAAAGAAAGGAGTCTATATGCTTCAATCAACCGTGATCTCTGGTTTGGTGGGGTCAAAGGCTGAGGATCAGTAGTGAACCAGCTGATTGGGGCTCGATTTAGAAAATAAAATTTACGTATGGCAAACCCCTGAATTCTTTCCTAAAAAATGGGCCTGAAAAATAACACAATTTTTACAGCCATGCACAGGGAAAATTAGAATGCAAGAGAAGCCAAAAGTTACTGTTTGTGCATGTAAAAACCCCTCTAAATCGAGCATGGGTAGTGCCCTTGAAAAAAATGCTGACGTCTTGTGTGATTATGACACGATAGACACATGGCAAAGGCTAAAAAATCCCTTTTTATCTCTAAAATACATGTATTACACAGCTACAGCATGTGGCAGTATTTGAACATGCAAATTAAAAGTCACATGCCCCTGTGCTTCTAACTATAAATTTAGAGTTACATGCACAAAATAACATGCACAGTGTAGTCTCCTATGGACAATAATATTATTACTATGGATGAGTCTTGACCTTTAATATATTATTAGTGAGAATTACAAGGTTCTAACTGGTTCAGTAAACATGGTCGTCAGTTTGAGATACATGACGTTTTAAATTAAAAAAAAAAAACAATAGAAAACAAAAGATTTTTTTAAATTTAAAAAAAAAAATAGACAACAAAAGAATTTTACCAGAAGTGGGACTTTAAAACGAACCAAATTATAATTTTAAACCTGAGAAAAGTTACATTTCAAAATGTTATTATCTCACAAAAATTCAAACTGTCAGTCTATAAGAACGTTTAATTAGGACTCATTTCGTGAATTTAAAATTAAATTTCCATGACAAGGAAAGCATTCAAGTCCCATCAGCTTTATGGGTGTCTCCTGAGGGGAAACGGTCACAAGTAGCAGCAGTGTCAATCAGTTTTTTATCTTCCGTGGTCCGACCAGAGAAAAAATCCGCAAAGAAAATGCCTGATTGAGTAAATTACCTGCGCAGGATCGAATTACAGGGAATTACTGCACCGGTTGCAGGTAAGCTTCAACAATTTTAAATGCCACAATTGTAAAAAGTTGATGCACAGCAGTGGCGGCGGCCAAGACCTCTTTTCTGGGTGGAAAACAGTGCATTTGTTTTGGGGGGGAAATTTTAAGTGACATTTTTGGGGGAAGTAACAAATATTTGGAGATTTTTTAACCAATTTTGGGCCCCAAATCGCTCAGTTTCCAAAATTTGGCGATTTTAGCCCCAAATCGCGAATTTTGTCAAAAATCTCCGCATTTTTCTTTCGCCGGGGGGGGGGGGGGGGGGGGCAACTAGGGGAAAGAAAAAATTGGAGGGGGGGGGGATCAAAAGCACACGTGGCACCGCCACTGCATGCACAGGCTATATAAACATGGATTGGTGCTATCTTAACCTTTTATTCATATCAGACTCTGGTACATTAAGACTATTGACCGTTGGCTCAAATTTTTATCGTTTCAGCATTCAATGACTTTCGATGAAATAAGCTAAATGGCATAGTGAATATACAATTACACTGTATCCTATTGGCACTGAAACCCGATCATCTCTAAACTTTGGAATTGAACTGTTAGTGACTATTTTAGTTCTTGATGACTATTTTTAATTTCTACTCAAACAATGAAAGTATATTTATAACATCTCTGAGTCAGCCTATAAATGATTAAAGATGTTTAAGAATGAGAACCATAAAGGTATGATTTTGATGATTTGGCGAAATGATTGCCGTGAAAATTTTCTGACTTATGTCTGGCGTACTCATAGTCCGGGACAATGGTAAAGAATAGAGCACTCAATTCAGTTTGACTCTTCACGCAACATTAGTTCACGCTTTATTCTTTATGTCTATGCATGGAGCCCGGGACTGTGGTTCCCGCCGGAACTATATCTGCTTTTCACACCCTCACCGGTTACTCTCTTTACGACGAATGCAACCTGCGACACCATTATTCTTCCAATTAAAATAATGGGATCGCCTTGGTTTTAGTTCGTCGTACAAGAGAGTAGCGGATCCCAAATCGTACCTTATTCTCTAAATTTAGTACACATTTTGCTTCTAATATCCAAATGGCTGGGCTGATTAACTCAAAAATTTGTAATCTTGATGTTTTTGGGGATCAATGTGATTCCATGTGAGGGAGAAACCAAGGCAATATCTTGTTATGCCCTGTGAGTCAGAGTTGACCAAATACCCATCGCCTCATGTGCGTTATTCCGTGAACAGTTTATGCCGTCAGTGCGTTAGGTGGTCAAACAATGACATCAAAGGTGACCAAACAAGGACATTCCCGAACCTAAAAAATCGGACCATGAATGATCGGGCACCCACATTTTATATGCATGACTGACTATCCAACTGCTTGCAATCATGGAATTTAGTATTCTGCCACAGGCTACGAATTCGGCACCTTTTGAACGGAATACACCGCATGTTAAAGGGGTGTCAAATTTTAATGGTGGCAGAAATTACTAAATTCATCACCAAGCTTGTGAGTGTACCCAAACTAAATGTTCATGGTTTGATGTACACGTTAAACTTACAATGTTGTTGTTAGGCGTTGCTGGTTCAGCCTGGTGAACGTGACTAACAGTGGAAGCCATAAACCAAATGCTATAGTATGAAAAGTCAAAAACACCTCATACCTTAAAGCATTTGCGCAATTTGCATTCACGAACAATGACCAGTCTAGCTTGATGGTTGCTGGTGATTCGGCATAGCATGCCCACCAGGCCACAGCACCCCGACTCACACTCCAATCAGTGACAGCATACCAGGCAATTGCAGTAATGGCAGGGCCATGGGCCAGCATTGTGCGCAGCAGCTCCCGCACGGACAACCAGATTACAATTGCACCTCCACAGCAATCCTCTCCTGCCCAGGCTCCGGCTTTTAATTTCAGAATCGTTTTGTGGCTTTATTACATGTTGAATATGAATGCAAATGTATACAACATCACGACTCGGGAATCAGGTGATGGGCAAAGATATTTGGCGATGGGTGACGAGCTAATATAATTGTCCATCTCTGTAACAAAACATCCACCAACGCTAACATAAATCTCTTCCCACCCCCCCCCCCCCCGCGCTCATTAATTGTGGTCTGCTGAAGAGAGAAAGGCAACGGCCAATTTGATTTTTTGTAACAAAAAAAAATCCCTAGAAATATTCAATTTTTCAAAATTTTTTTTTTTCTAAAATTTCCTCATCCATTTTTGTTGGATGAGAAAAGTTGCTCCAAATAGAGTTTTCTACCTATATACCAAAAGCTGTAGAGGTCTGTTTTGGTAGATTTTAAATGCAATGATAGTCAAACTTGGGGCCAAATGAGTCGATTTTTAGGGCTTGTCGGCATGCGTCTACACACAGTTCGAAACCTCTAATACCAACTTTAGTAACGAATACCAATGACCGTCACCGCCTGGCCCTACCCATAAAGATGGTCACACTCTGGGACCTTATCATATCTCGTCTTGAAGATGGATTAGTTGCTGTGTGGGGCTCTGGCTGGGGCTAGGCCTCTGATCATCGTTGATTAATTGTACGATTAGCAGCCAGACTCCCACTCATGAGAACATGGTGCACCATGCGAAATATAAAGAATATGACAAAGACTCTTTCTCAAATGACATTTTCATCATGATTGGCGTCTTGACCTTAGTGATGGCTCAGTGATGAGGTGGGTAAATTTGAGGAGTCTTTAATTAGGGTACTCGATTCCCATGCACCTCCTCAACAGCGTACCCGCATTATTAGACCACGATACATCCTTGTTTAATAAAGATATTGATAATGCCCAGCCGTAAACGTAGACGTTTAGAGAGTAAATGGGTAAAAACTAGAAATAGTGTCGATTGGAGAATACAATGGTAACAATCCGCAGTGCCTGGTAACCTCATCATCATGCTAAGGAGTTTATTAAAAGAGAACAATAGAAAATGTAACAACAAAAAAAACCAGTGTTGGACTCTGAATAACTCTGAACCCCAAAACCCCCCAAACAACTTCTAACGTAATTCAGCTGCTTGAAACTAAGTAGCTCATTTGCCATGTTTGGTTTTTCAGCGACAAGGTATATACAAAATCAGACGGGAACTTTGATAATATCAGTCTAACTCGCATGAATGATCCCAGTGGGACAATACTGAGAACCGTTCCAATGCATGAGTTTATTCCAGTCACTGTTGAAGAGGTAACCAAGGTGATTATGTCAACTCCATCAAAATCATGTTCCTTAGACACCATTCATTGGTGTTACTTAAGGGGAATGTTGCAACTCTGGCTGAGCCATTAACACTGATCCTTAACAAGTCTATCAGCACTGGTGGTTTCCCAGCTAAGCTCGGGCAGCTTCTTGACACCCATTTCTCAAAAAGCCTTCCCTAGACAAAGAGGTGCTCAAAAACTATCGCCCGGTGTCAACTATTAGCTGCGTGTCTAACTTCATGGAGAAAATAGTGAGTGCCCAGCATAAAGGATCATTTGTCTCAAATACTTAAATGAGAAGTTCAGTCAGCTTACAAAGAACGACACAGCACTGAAACGGCACCTCTGCGTGTCAAGGACGATATCCTCAATGCAATTCACAACAGTAAGACAGTTGCCATTGTGCGGCTAGATCTTTCTGCAGCTTTGGATATGTTGATATGCCATTATTTGGATTAGGTATGTTGATACTTTTCCAAATTCAAGTACTGCGACAAGTGGATTCGGTCTTACCTGCAAAACCGCTCTTTTCGTCTGCGCATTGGGGATGCAATCTCAAACAAAGCATCATCTACCTTTCGGTCTTCCGCGGGTTCTGTGGTCGGGCCTCTCTCTTTCATAATGTACACATTACGGTATCGCATCAATCATCCCGAAGCACAATATTGCTTACCACATGATGCTGATGATGTGTAAAGCTCTATGAATTTGATCCTAAGATGATGGTGATGCCAAAAATGCTGTCAAAAGACTCTCTCTTTGTATTTGATGAAATCAGTGAGTGGATGCGCTGTAACCCAAACTCCAATTGAATGATGAAAGGCAGAATTTTTATCGCATGTTCATCCTATTACAACAATCGCCTCAAAGCTATTACCATCAGGGTAGGGACGTGGATCGTTCCCCAGTCCTCGGCAAATTAGAAACCTTGGTGTCGTGTTGATCAGATCAGGGACAATGTCTATGACTGAACTTGTAAAGGTCATCATTAAGTCTGTTACCTTTCACATCCACCTTCGCAATATTTTACCACCGGATATCCGCCGCTTTATCAACCTTGGAGTTGTATCATCTCTCCGTTCACTGATTTTATATTCGCTTGACAATGGCCAATTCACTTTGTATGGAATGTCGGCCAAGATCGGAGTAACTCTTTCAGATTTTGCAGAAAGAGCATTCCAGGCTGGTGTTCAGATCTGAAAAAGGACACCATCCACAACACTTCCTTAAGAGCCCATTGGCTACCAATTAGTGACGCGTTGTGTCTTTAAAGCTTATGCGTTTCTTCCTTACAAGGGCATTTCCGGCAATTGGCCATCTTAACACTTGTCCGAATACCTCTCGCTGTATATTCCTGGCAGGCCAGGAGTGCGGTTTCCTGCAGATGACAAGACGCTCCTCACTGTTTCCCGCACTAAAAGGTCAGTGGGTGACACCCAGGGCTTTCAGCAATGCGTCCCCTAGCCCTGGGACCCCTCTTTTGCCTATTCTGTTCGCCACTACTCCAATCCATTTTTTACTTTTAAGAAAGCTCTAAATTTCATCATATTTTTCCTAAGAGTTGATTGTGGTGCGTAAATGTGTTTTTTTTTTTTTGTTTATATGCCCTTCACATGATATTTAATTATGCAGCTCGGTGTTTTAATTGTAAAAGATGAACCAATGCTTTTAGGCTAATAGTAATTTCCTCTCTATTTTTGTAAAGTCGGCTTTGACCTTGTTTTGAGAAGGCTATATCAAATGCCGTTTGTATGTAATGTATGTATGTATAAAAATAATTTTGGTTTGGCCAAATAGCCTAATTCAGTTTCAGTCAGTTTCATTTTATTCATCACTTGATCATACATACAACTTGGTAAAACAATATATTGCGGTGGGGTTACCAAGCAAGCAAAGCTCGAAGTAATTTGGCCACCCTTATTATTCTTAAGTTACAGACACTAACTACAGGTGCACAACGAACGTAAAACGAAAACATGTGCAGAGTACAAGGACAAAACAAAAACAGATGAGACAATACAATACAGAGTTGCAGTAGTTGGCAATGACAAGTTTATTAACTGAGTAAGTCATTTTTAAAGGCGCATAAAAGAATAATAAAATACATGATCAGAGCCTAACCAATGTAAAAATTGGCAGATACATAGCATTCATGACAACTAGTTTAAGTATAACCACGTTTTAAGTAACAAATGAGAGTAGATACTCGTTTCAACAATATGTAAATAATACAACTGTAGAGTTCAAATATTAAATATGTAAATAGGTAGAAGAATAATTATTCACAGCTATTGAGTCTCATTTATTATGACTAAACCCAGAATAACAAAAAACGACAAACGGCTACGCAGCCCTGACAACTCGCATCCTGAGCAAATTTGAATTCGCGGGTAGATATGATTTTACACAAAATCCTAATTACAACAGCAGAACCC